>MU182786.1:166047-247150 GCA_016904865.1 Pissodes strobi | reverse complement strand
AATGCAATACAATTGAAGGGCTTGAAGCCCACGTAATGTGAATACCTAACAAAATTGAATGCCTATGTTTACGTGGTGACAGATCGGAAAGGAGTTGTGTCGCGGAGCAGGAGTTTAGGATAGACCTAGCTTTAGGAGCTCTGTGAGCAATAAGTTACTTAATACTCATAGTAATCAAACTTATGAATGTAATTAAATAAAGAATGACGTTGCTTGCTTGCCGTCCTCCCTAGTGAAGGCACACAGCTTCCTCAGTTGGATCTTTCTTTTGTCCTCCGGGTTCAACATGCAGCTTCCGAAGTGTAGCTATCTCACCCGATTTCTAGTTCTCCAAGCACCACCTGCATACAGGATCTTTTACGACCTGCAGCAGATGCAAATGCCAGTTCAAACAGCAATGCCCTGTGAGGAGACCCCTTTTTCAAAACCAGAAAGGCTCCCACCCTACAAGACGCTGGGTCTCCTAAGAGCAGTCTAGGCTACTTCATTTCTGGAGTAATCCGCCATAGAGTCATTGCGTCCCTTAGAATGGTGGCTGCGATACTGTAGAGCACACCTAATACAGGTTCAGATCCCATTGGAAGCATTGGGGAACTCGGTCTTAGACACCAGTGCATAATAAACCTTACAGGTCTGCTATCCGAGCAACTGTAGATATCCTTCCCTCTGAAGATCCTTAACAGGTTTCTATAACCACATATTTAAGAGTCGCAAACATTTCGGCCTGGAACACGGTTGCAAGGGCAGAAACATGTTTAATCCTAAGGTTTCTCTAGACACACCCGCTTTAGTACCGCCCTCTAACCGCGCACACCTATAAGGAATGTGAAATCTGAGAAGTCTACTTAATCCGATGATTGGCGGAATGTTGAAGGCCCTCATTGAGAGTTCAGAGCATTCATCGACCGCCTTGCTACAGATTTTGATGTGCCCCTCGTGCTATTATTATTCCTTGGAAAACCTTTCAATCTGTACGCAGACCTTAAAGCCCAATTGCCTTGTTTCCAATAATCTCCAAAGTCATGGAACGTGTAGTCAATCAGCAACTACTCAAGTACCTCGAGACCAACAGAATAATTAGCGATAATTAATACGGCTTCCGCAAACAGACATCGGCAGGAGATATATTGGCCTATGTCACTGATATATGGAGTAGGGCAATGGAAAACTACGGAGAATCTCGTGCCATTGCATTTGGCATGAATGACTGATCAACAAACTGCTGTCTTTCGGACTGCCAACGTCTCTGTGCAGCTGGCTTGCCAGTTTCCTTAAGAACCGATCTCTGGACGTTGCAGTTGATCGACACATCTCAGACACATTCACCTTTAATGCGGGAATGCCTCAGGGAGCAATCCTTTTACCAACTCTGTTTCTCATCTATATTAACGACCTGCTGACCGAAACCAATAATCTGTTTACAGTTTTGCAGATGACATCCTTGTCTTCCTTTAGATCAGAAAAACCTTTACCAGCGACTGAGACTTACCACCGCAGACAGGAGCAGATTACAACAATTATTTAAGATCTGGAGAATGTTCGAACCTGTGACGACAGGAATTTGGTCCAGCAAACCCTCGAGCAAACCCAAGCAGCCACGTTTATCAAGAAACCCAACACGGCGGGCCCTGACATCATTATGGCAGGATCGACCATTCCTTTATCCTCGTCAATCGGACTACTGGGTACTGGGTATCTCGGTCAACAGCAATATGTCCTGGCATAACCACGTTGCTGGCATTGCAAAATCAGCCTCCTAGAAGCTTGGTGAGCTATTTCGGAACAAAAAACTGTATACACCGCAGCAGCTGCTCTTGCTCTATAAAGCGCAAATAATAACGTGCTTAAAATATTGCTCACACATCTGGGGTGTCGTACCTAAGAACACCCTAAAGCTGCTGGATTCCATTCAGAAGAGAGCTGTGCGTCTCGTCGGCAACCCGAAATTGACCCGGGACCTGGACGGTCTGGAACACCGCAGACATGTGGCCGAGATATCACTGTTTTACAGATAATTTTACGGCAGATGTTCCCAGTATTTGACCCGCATCATCCCGCACCCAGCAACACTTGTCAGACAGTCGCAACAGACGGCAAGAGCGTACCCCTTCTAGAACGTCGCTTTGTTTGGCGCACTGCGTCACTTTGGAACTCACTCTCAGAACATATGTTTCCCCCTAATTACAAGAACCATGTGAATCAACATCTTCGCACACACACCGCTCGACGCGTGCCATAGGATTTCCCTTTAATGTGTGTGCCAATGACATAAAAAAAACTCCAGGAATAGGTGGCAAATTAGCCAGTATCTCAAAAGCCCTATTAACATCTGCAATTCACACGGAAGCCAGGCTTTGAACGCCCTAAACGTGGACGTTGCCTACCGGTTTACCATAACATAGCCGTATAAATCCAAAGGATGATCCTCCGCTGCAGGCTCTACGTGCAGCCAAAAGCTTTTTACAAGTCCATATAGATATGTTGGGGTTTGGAACCTTCGGCAATATGCACTAACACGGAGTTTTATCCACAATACTGAAACAGAATTATTGCACTCGACGCGTGTTTCGCTAACCATGTTAGCATCATCAGGAGATGATTAAAACAGTTGAGTTTTAATCATCTCCTGATGATGCTAACATGGTTAGCGCAACGCGCGTCGAGTGCAATAATTCTGTTTCGGTATTGTGGATAAAACTCCGTTTAAGTCCATATAGCATTATTACAGTTCGCCCAGCCGTTGTTGACCCTCGAAACGCATGCAATTGCATGCGGTTCGAGGGTCAACAACGGCTGGGCGAACTATATTCGCCTTATTGATGCCGCTGCCTATTTGTTCCTTCCAGGTCAACTTCGGTATGACCCCGGGATGATTGGTTGGTCCTTTATAGTTCAAAGGCTGGCCGAACAGGTTAACTGCCGGGATAATTTCTCCTATCCTAAAACCCAGCCTCATCCAGGTCCTGGAGTAAGCTGTCTGATACTAGACACCAAAGGAGGTGCGATAAAACCTCTCCTTGGGGGGGCAGCCTCTAGCTACCCTTGCCACCGCCGCCGCGCCGTCGCTGTCAATGTCCACCCTAACTGTGCGCCTTCATAGCATCACCCTTGTCCATCGCCACAACGACAACAGAGATCAGTTCCACGCTTGCTCACAGCTTGGTCTTAAAAGGTACGAAACACCGCAAGTCATCGGGAAATAATTGGGACACACGATTTCTAAAAACATTAGAATAATCCTATTACACTTGCTACATTTTACTTGAATAATTGTTAGGCAGAATGCAATCATATAATAAAGAAAACAAATCTGATTTTTCTTTTTTCACTTACCGTTCATTTATTATATGGTTAAAATATGATCTATATACCTCAGTACCATTGATTGAGAACTATAAGTTTGGGTTAGTAACCTTAACTGTATCTCAACCAACGTCCTTATTCTATACAGTAATAAAGATTCATGCATCCGACTTTATTTTTAACACTCAACTACAATTCTTTAACGAAAATCTCTAAATAACTCCAGATTTGTAGCATAAATATACTTATAAGTTGGCCTATAGGAAATAATCGAAAGCATTCGGCTATCTGGTAGGGCTCCATTGACCAAGGAATAGCGTGTTCAAAAACTCTGAGAGCACGTGCATAACTAGTGCGGTAATCTCCATCCTGCTAAAGGTGGAAATAATTTTCGCTATAGTTTTCGTATTATTCTTTCCCTTATCAATATATCAATCGTACTTTTCAACATTTAAACTTACACATTTATTTTTGATGATATTGCGAATGGAGGTCCCTGAATAAATGTGGATTGTTCTCAATCCAGTACCGACAAATTGGGTCTTTCACAATGCGGTTTAAATTAAGTAAAGGCACAAACAATATAGCTTTGCGTAGCTATATTGTTTGTGGTAAAGGTACTCAGTCCCCCATCGGGTGCCTCCCCAGGCGGCGGACATGGGAATACCGCCCAGATATGGTTGGTATCGGGGAAATGAAATACTAGCTGATTGACCAGAACTTAATACAATCAGAAATCACAATGATTGGTATGGTTGTATTCGGAAAACATATGGCGCGCGGCGTAGTAATAATCACAGAAACGGTGGATGTACAGCGTTGTAGAAGGCAACGGGAAGCCACTACACTACAATTTTTCCCAAAAACAATCATCATGACAATCGCAGAAATAAAAATGGCCCCAAGGCCCCAGCGTCAATTCAATGGGACAGGGGTGCTAAAAATCCCCGTGTGGAAAACTAAGAAAATATTAAGAACAGGACCAAGGAATGTTCGAACACTGTATGATGCGGGAAGATTAAGAAACTTCTGTTGGAAATGCAAAGAATGGACATACAAATACGGGAAGTATGCGAAACAAGATGGCCAGACACAACCAATTTTGACTCAGGAGAATACACAATTTACACATCCGGAGCACGAGATGCATCTCATAGAAACGGGGTGGTTATAATACTAAGTAATCTCTCAGCCGATCAGTACGAAATTTTGTGCCCTTGTCAGACAGAGTGATGCTACTACAGCTGGCGACAAGACCTGTAGATGTGAACAGCATTCAAGTTTACGCCCCCCACTGCTGACCATGACGATGACGAGGTTGAAGAATTCTACCAACAAATCAAAGACATAATGGAGACGACAAAAAACACGAAATTACCTACTATAAATATGGAAGACTGGAATACGAAAGTAAGCAAATAAACGACAGAATATGTCACCGGACAGTACGGCCTAGGTGTACGCAACAGGAAAACGACTCGTGCAGTTCTGGCAGGAAGAAGAATATTTAATTATGAACATCTGGTAACCGAAAGAAGAGAAAGATACCTTCTTCCAAAAAGCTAATACTAAACAACTTATTTGGATTTTCAATCAAACACCGACTTCATCTCAACTCGGTTATCGATTGATTATTATACGACATTTTGCATAATCAAACAGGTTACTCCTCAAAGGTATCTTTAGTACATTCTAACCATTAATACAAGGGAACAAAGAGCAACTAAGGTTCTACAAACAGCTGTAAGGTGAAAAAGCTAGTGTACCTTTATTTTGGGTTTCCAGCATTAAAAACCGACGCAACGCCAGTCATAGTACAGTATAATTAACCAGTTAGTGGATTGATGAATGTGAAAACTAGAACTTGTATAATAATTATATGTAGATAGAAAGTAAAAAAAGATTAAAAGGAAATATCCAAAAGTAGTTGAATATGCTCGGGATAGTTTAAACATGTAGAAATTATCAGTCACACTTTGCTTGTAAAGCAATGATTTTAATTATATACATAACACTAAAATATTTAAATGTTTCGGGGAGAAGTTCTCCATTGTTTGCCATATCAGGATCAGCGAGAGTTCCAACCAAAACTTCGCTCGAAACAGTAATAACTTAAGTAAAAGCAAAAAGATAAATGGTAAGAGGTGACAGCAAAATATAAATCAACGAGGAACTGATATACATAAACTACTGTTTCCGAGAAACAAACATAAATACAGGAAAGCAATGAAATAAATCCCTCCGGAAAAATATCAACTTAAGCATAAAACAATAAATCGAAAACAATTCAATTTGCATGCCTGACAATATATTTCCTCTCTCCAAGAATTTAGAGCCGAATTTGCGGCCAAATAATAAAATACAATTAGGGATCTTACTTTCTGTGTATTGGGTGAGTGCCTAACTGTGAGACATATTGGGATTTTCATGGATTCAAGAAAATAATAAATTTGAAGGAGTAATAATATGATGATTTTAATATTAAATCATAAGGAAACATTTATGCATCTTGTGGGCATATGCCTTTGTTTCGTAAATCATCACAGACTGACCTTGTAGTTATTCAATGTTTGCACAACTTTGACGTTTGACAAGATAAACGGTCGGCTAACACTTCAGATCCATAATTGCTGATGAGAGGTACCTCGAACAAGACTGGCAAACCTAGATATTGACGGATCACATACTCGTCTAACAAAGCGAACCTGATCCCTAACAAGAAACTGTCACCTTAAATAGTAGAAACTCAGGCTAACTAAGCCTTCTGAGCGATAGAACCTGCAAACACTTTTTTACAATACTAGCAACCAGTTTTGATTCAATACAGGTCGACCACCCCAGTTCAGAAATAATCGTTCTGGGAGATTTCAATGCCCATACCACCTACTAGCCCAAATCACAACAAGACCGACAACGAAGGTAGAGAACCTGAAGCATTTGCCATCAACTGCGGGCTTACTCAACTTGTAGGCGAACCAGCTCGGATCTCAGAGAGGGGCGAATTTGCCACCTAACCACAATTCCTGACCAATTTCAATTTCAATTTCAATTTATTCATGTTAAGATACAGAAAGTATTTACACAAGTCAATAAGGATAAAAGTAGTCAAAATCTACAGTCCATAAAACACTAATAGTAATCTTTAAACATACACATTAAAAAGAAAACATTCTCCATAAATGAGATACAAAAAAAACTATACTAATTTACATTTTACAATAGAAAACTTTTACAATTAAAATTTACATTGACACAATAAAAACATCAAAATTATCTAAGACATCATAACAAGTGAGCTTCCAGATATTCTGCATGGGTATAGAAAGCACCAGCCAGGAGAATTTCTTTTACTTTAATTTTGAATTGCGACATGGGCAATTGTCTGATTGCTTGGGGCAATTTGTTAAAGAAGTGCACTGATAAGCATGAGGGTTCATCTCTGCACCTTTCAAGTCGATGGAAGTTGTGAACAAGATCTTCTCTATTTCTTGTATCAAAATTATGGATCTCAGCATGGACACGAAATTTATGCAGATTAGATTTGACATAGATGAGATTCTCAAGTATAAATTGGGATGGAAGTGTAAGTATATAGAGTCTTACAAATGCCTGTCTGCAATCTGCTGCAATACCTGCGACAATGCGAATGGCTCTTCTCTGCAATCTAAAAATAACATTTGCACCCGCGCTATGACCCCAAGGAATAATCGAGTAGCTTATGTGATTGTGAAACACATGATGCCAGTCCACGGAGCATGAAGATATTGGAGCACAACTTCCCTTTCAAAAAGTTAGTATGCTCATCCCACAAAAGTCCAGGATCAAGCAGAACACCGAGAAATCTAACACTTGTGGGGTTATCTCTTTCATCAGGAATCCCTCTAGTAGAAAAAATCAATTATTGAGTTTTTGTTGCATTGAGGAATAATCGATTTGAGAGAAACCAATGCTCCGCTCTCGACAGTGAATTCCACGAAGCTCCCATGGCTGTTGCAAGATCTTTGTTGCAGTTAGACATTGTTGTGTCATCAGCAAAGAGAGTGAAGTGCGCTGATGGACATGTCAGCGGCAAGTCATTAATGTATATTAAAAATAATAGAGGGCCCATGACAGAACCCTGAGGAACCAATACGCAAACACCCTCTCTCTGATTCCACCTGTCCCATTCGCACTTTCTGATAGCGGTTTGAAAGGTAGTCCTTTATCAATGCAATGCTTGAATCTGAGATGTTGTACTTGCTCAGTTTAGCGATGAGGATTTCGTGGGACACACAGTCAAACGCTTTGCTCAGGTCACAGAACTTTGATGACACATAGCTACCCCACTCAAAAGCACTCCGGATATATGCCACAAGATCAAAAATACCCTCAGTAGTACTCAAACCCCTCCGAAAACCATACTGTGAACTTGAAAACAGCTTGTTTGATTCAAAGAAATTGGAAATTCTTTGGGCCAGGCACCTTTCGAAAACCTTTGAGAAAATAGGCAACAGGGAAATGGGTCTGTAATTTGATACCTCATCTTCATCATCCTTTTTAAATATTGGGATGACAGTGGCTGTTTTTAGTACATTTGGAAAAACTTTCTCAGCTACACTGTGAAACTAAATGGGTCTTTGCTCTTTTTATTGGGTAGTGAGTCAATAACATCTCTTACCTCATTAAAAGTGACTGGCTGGAAGTGAAAGCTCACTTCAGAAAAGGCAGGAACACTTTCAAATGGGTCGATTGGGGGTACAGGAGTGTTATTAAGCATATTGGAAGCCATGTTCAGAAAGTAAGAGTTGAATTGCTCAGGGGTAATATTTGGTTGAGCTCTTATTTTAGTTGTACCTTTATATTCATTAATAATATTCCACATAGTTTTAATTGGATTAGGAGAGTTTAATATGAGATGGTCGTTTGAGGCTTGCTTTGCTGCTTTTATTGCTGCTCGATACACTTTTTTAAGTTGGTTAATGTGATTTCTGAGATAATTAAATTCATGTTATCTACCTAGTTCAATAAAAAAGTGTAGATTGTCACGCATTTCTCTCAAATTGTCATTGAACCAAGTCACTGCACCAGCTTGACCCCTCCTCCTAGTGTAGGATTTTTCAAGGAATGAGGTTTCGAAATGATCTGAAATGAGATTAACAAAGTGGGAAAACCCTTCATTAGCACTGCAATTAGGGCTGCATACAATATCCCATGAAGTTGCCCCCACCAAAGAGAAAAAGAAGTTGCGACCTCTCTCAGTGATTAGTCTGAATACACACCTCTATACCGTCACTGAAGCCTGCTCCACCCCTGCAGTGTATTCTAGAAATATACCCATGTGATCAGATATGCCTGGGTCATCAATTCGCACCCCAAGAGCATCCCCAAAGTTACAGAAAACATTATCAAGACAGTTGTTTTGCCTTGTAGCTTCAAAGACTTTTTGTTGAAAGCCAAAGCTGGTCATTAGATCACACATTTCTGTACAATTAGGACTATCCGTGTTAAAATGCACATTAAAATCCCCAACAACCAAGATTTTATTTGATAAACTTTCCCAATCTCTTTAAAAATTATATTTTTGCTTGTTAAGATGGCTAAGCCTCCCCCCTCCCTAAAGTTTGTTCGGCAAAAGGCTGATGCTGGAAAGAGATTTGAAATTCTTAATGATTTGAACTCATGAGTAGACAGCCAATGTTCAGCCAGACAAAGAACATCCGGTTCGCTCCCTGCCATGAATGCCTCCAATTCATTAATTTTATTTTTTATAGATAAAATATTGATAAATAGTACCTTAAAACTAAGACCTAAACCTGAAGAATTATTACCTAACCTTTCTTGATCTGAGTCTGTTTCTCTCGGGATGGCTGGTATTTGGTATGTCCTGCATTGAGGTTCTGTAGGTTCAAAACATGGTTAACCATGGTTCCCGTGGGCCAAAAGTCACCATCCATTACCAAGGCTTCCCTATTGGCAGGAACACGCCGTTTAAAGGAGCTCTTTATGTTGTCCTTTTTGGTTTTCATTTTATAACATTTTACTCCTTCATCAACATTTTTATTGCGTAAGAATAATAGAATGTCTTCTTCCTTGGTTTCTGGCTGTAGGTTTGATACAAAAATCCACTTTGTTACCTGGATAGATGCTGCTTTTAGTACAGACTCTCCAGCATTTGAGCCACGAATAGGATTGGGCCTTGTACTTATTTTGTTTCGGTTCTTCTTAGACGTCACTACCTGTCACTCATTAAGGGTCGATTTGGCATCGCCTCTCGGTTCCTCTCCTTTGCTTTTGTTGGCTTGATCTTCCCTAAAAACGCTTACGCAAGTTACAGAATCCTCAAATGTGGCTTCCTTTTCAGGTTTGGAGACGGGGGCGGATTTCTTGGAAGTCGAAGCTGCGTGGATATCGATAATCGGCACAGCACTAGTACCGATATCGGAACCTTCGCCACTCCCTTTTATTTTTGCGGAATTGTTTATATTTTTGTTATTGTTATTCCTAACCTCAATTCTGGTTGTTTTGATTTTGGCTTATTGATTTTCAGTAGCATTAACTTCAAAATTGGTGATTTTCTCCTCCAAAAAGTATACTTTTTCGTGTAAAAGATCAATTACTTCATGCATTTGTATAACTAAGTTGTTTAGTACTCCATTATGCAATCCATGCAGTTTACCTCATTTATTCCCACAATTTGAAATCCTGGGACCTTTATTATGCACTGGCTGTGGAAACACTTGTTGCACTTTGGACATTTTAATAAGCCTTTTACTTTTTTCGAACAAATGTCGTACTTTTTCGCTGAGTCCGAATCTTGCAACGTATCATCGTCCGACATGTGTACACAATTGCAGTTTGTCCGCCATTAGGTACTTCCGACCACAAACTTATTACAATGGTTTGTGAACTGCCACTCCTGCAGAAGAATCCACCACTGCCTCGTAAAATCTGGCATTACAATTGTGCCAACTGGGAGAATCTAAGAGTTCTACCTACATTTTCCTTGGATCGACGTCTGCTTTGGCACTGACGACCCGTCAGTTTATTGCGAAGAGATTACGCAAGTAATCTCCTCAGCATGCATCCCAAATTCCTTCAAGTTACCGTCAAAAGGAAAGCCCTGGTTCGACAGCGTTAATGCGGGAGTCCCTCAAGGCGGAATCTTTCACCAATTCTGTTCCTCATCTCAGGTCATTAATGACCTGTTGATCGAAACCAATAATCCTGTTTACAGTTTTGCAGATGGCAGTACCATTGTCTCTTAATTTAGATCAGAAAAACCATTACCTGCGACTACTGTGACTTATTACCGCAGACAGGAGCAGATTACAAGAATTGATCAAGATCTGGAGATAGTTCGAACTTGGGGCAACAGAAATTTGGTCCAGGTCAATGCAGCAACAACCCAAGCAACCACGTTTACCAAGAAAGCCAATACGGAGGGCCTTGCCATTATCATGGCAGGATCCACCATTCCTTCATCCTCGTCAATGGGACTACTGAGTGTCTCGGTCAACAGCAATATGTGGCATGATCACGTTGCTAATATCGCAAAATCAGCCCCGCAGAAGCTTGGTGCGCTATTTCGTGTGATGTCCAGGCCAGGGTACCCGATTTAACTGAAGAAATGTAAAACTTTTAGTTAAATTTTAATCGTTCAAATGAAAAAAATTAATATTGTAAGTCATTTGCCCTTGGCCTATAAATCCAAAAACCGATAGGAAATTCAAGTTCACTAGACACGGTTTTGCGCGCGGACTATTCCACCACTTAATTCGGCATTCATGCAGTTTCCCCCGAAAATCTTGATAAAAAGAACTCCATTGGTCAATAGGCGTTGCCAGAAATGTTCGTCATCCAAGTCGAGGACCTGAGTGAACTTTGCAGTGTTACCTTGAAAAGCAATTGAATGACCTCATTTTGGTCCAGAGTGGAAAAAACCCAGTTAAAACGCGAAGAGACGTTGTCGGCGGAAAAGAAGCGTCTTGCGTCATCACCAATGTTCTAATTGCTGCAGGCAAAAATTCCAGGTATTTCTGGGAGAAAGACACGCCTCGAAAGTTGCGAAATATCACGCGGTTCTTAGGTGGCCGGAGATTCTGGATTTTTCTGGGGGACAAAACGTGTCGAAATTTTTGCTATAAAAGCACGATTATATCGAAGAAAAAGAAGTCTTATTCTCCAATCCAGTTGCACTGGGTCACTATGGCCAAATTCAAAATGTTATAAGAAATATCAGATGCAGCCAGCCGCTATGCTGAATTTCATTTAAATAGTTTAAAAGTTAAACTAATAATTTTGTAGTCGATAATATGGTCTTAGTTGTGACCAAACCGAGAGTAGTCCCTTTCAGTTTAAGGGCTCGTGGAAATAACGAAATAAATAATTGAATTCATGTCAACGATTCGAAAGGTAAAGAAAAGTAACGGGGTTAACCATCGTCATTCATCGAGAGTTAAGATGTTCAAATCCAAGAAGAGGGAGCAACAACGACAGGTTCCGAGTTCACGTTAAAGATAGACTGTAAGTTTAGTTATAAAAATTGTTAGTATATTTGAAAACATTTATCGGTGACTGTTTGCAAGAAATTCATGAATAATTCAGTATCACATTTCAGTATTCGAGTTAGACAGTAAATCTAATCTTAAAGCATAAAAATTGTTAGTATATTTGAAAATCTTTATTGTTGACTTTGTGCAAGAAATTCATGAGTTTCAGTAAAACATTTCAGTACTCGAGTTAGACTATAAATGTAATTCTTAAAGCATAAAAAATTACTGAATATTTGAAAACATGTAGGGTTGCCTGTTGGCAAGAATTTCAGGATTGTTTCGGTAAAAACAATTGAGTGTTAAATTTCGATAGTAAGCAAATTTAAATGATGAGGCAGAGTGCCTGTATATTAGGAAACGTTTAATGCAGTATTTGATAATTTCAAGAGTAGCCCATTAAATAATTAATGTTATAATACTTCGCATTTTATTTAATTAATTCACTGCAGACAAGAATATCGCTGACCGAAATTATTTTATTATTCCATATTTTTTGACTGGCTAGGAAAATATAATATTTTAGGGAAGCGGCTACACTGAAAAAAATTCACAGTGTCTAATTAATAATACCAGTGTCATTTTCATTTATTGTGCCAGTTCTGATTCTCTGACGCTGTAGATACGAGGTCATATTAAAAATTTAAGCGAATAAATTTAGCCACTATAAAAAAGCTCCCTTTCACTTATTTTATCAATTTCAAAACATCATTGATGTGGCTTATATTTATTTAATTATATTTAATATACTTGAGAATAGAAAGTAAGTGCTGGTAAGAGGCATAAAGTGGTTTTCAACTAGGTAGCGGAATATGGGTGGTTGCCCATATGTAAAGGAAATTATTTTACGTCGAAATTAGGGTGACAACACACTGGTACTGCGAACCCGTTTACAGCTAATGAACAAAGATTGACGAAACGGCCGAAAAATACAGTAAGTAAAGGATTAGGGTAAATCGGCGTTCATTACATTCGCAACAAAAACTGTATACACCGCAGCAGCTGCTCGTGCTCTACACAGCCCAAATAAGACACTGCTTAGAATATTGCTCACACATGAGGTGCCGCACCTAAGCACACCATAAAGGTGCTGGATTCCATTCAGAAGAGAGCTGTGCGTCTCGTCGGCGACCCGAAGTTGACCCGGGATCTGAATAGTCCGGAAGGAACATTGCAGACATGTGGCCGAGGTATCCCTGTTTTATAGATATTTTCACGGCAGATTGTTCTCAAAATTTGGCCCAGATCACCCCACCCCCAGCAACGCCTGTCAGACAGGCGCGACGGACGGCAAGAGCGCACGTGTTCGTTGTACAACTGGAAACACCTAGAACGTCGCTTTAATAGGACTTCTTTATGTGGCGCACTGCATCACTGTGGAACTCACTCCCAGGACATCTGTTTCCACCTAATTACAATCTTCAACTATTCAAGAACCGTGTCAATCAACACACACACACATAGCTCGTCGAGTGCCATAAGATCTCCCTTTAGTGTGTGTGCCACTGCCATAACAAAAAAAACGATGGATGTTGTGCGGTTTTTTAATTTCTAACAGTTAAATATATATTGAACTTTTAGGCATACTTTTTAGGGTAATATCAACGCGACTCTGGAGGACGTTTTGCGGCCCCTTATCCTAACATTACAGTAGTATGCAGAAGCGAGATGACTAGCCAGAAGAAAAGCTTCCTCATAAAGTCATCTCGTGCCTGTATATTACTCTAACGTCACAAGCAGAGACTGTGAAACGTTCGTATAACCTTAGTATATTTACAATTCAGAAATTCACTTCATAGTAACATTTCAGGAATGACCGCGTTTAACTTAAAATGGATCATAACGCTATCACGGGCCGATATTTTGCGATTGTATTTCAAGCAAAAATAGCATTAAAACTCGCAGCCGCCCTTTAGCGTTTCGAGCGCAATTGTATTTGTTAGCGAAGCACCCTCGTAGTTTCGCTCAGTCTCGCGCCGCATCGTTCAACGTTACCTAAGTCCGATTCATTAAAAAAAAGGTTATGTCGCTAGACAAACTTCAATTTTGGGCGGATTGAATTTCGCGCGTACGGGTCCCGAGGTTAAGGTTAATATCCGTTTCCCAATTCGTGTCATGGTCAGAAATCTTCAACCTCGTGCGTAAGTGTTGAGATTTGTTGATTTTTGCGTACTGAATTTTGATTGGTTATCAGTTTTTGGTTGTGATGCGTAATTGTTGTCAGTCATAATTTTCGTAGTGGGGGTTGAAAGATTATTCCACGTTGGATTGGCGCTTTTGGTTCGGCGTCACTTTTGAGTCAACCTGTCGTCAAATTGGCAGATTTGGATGCCGCCTGGAAATATATTTTTAATTTTTCTTTTTGAGGGATTCTCCACTCGGGCCTTTGTTTCAAGTTTCGGACCATATCTGTGTCTTACCTTTTTGCTTAGTGTTTGGTATCTGAAACTGTCCTTTGGGGGATTAAATGCTAATTTAGACAGAGGCCTTCTCGTCTATCTTTGCAGCCTGGTGATTCCGACGTGAGCTACCGAGACCCTTACAGACTCTTACCGACGGCTTTTACTCCTACCGACGGGTTCTACTCCTACCCACGGGCCTTTCCTGCTGGTCAAACCTGCCTTTCTGCTAGCTCTTTAACGGAGGCTACTCCACCCGTAAAGGTCCTTCCTTCTTCAGTTGGGGAAGTAGCTGATTTCTACATGCAGTTCCTCGTGTTCCGCGGGTGAACAATTACTTCTGGAGAAGCTGTCTTCGAACTGTAAGAAATCTAGTTTTTTAAAACAAGTCTGATATTGGGCTGAACCTTAATATATCTGGTCAATTTTGTTTAAGCTAAAACAAGTCTAGTTTTCTCTTATTGAACTTTCAATTGACTAAATTCAATAACGTTGTGTTGTATTTTTTTTTTCAATAGTCATTAATTTTAGATACCTGTATTTAGAGTGCTGCTACGGCCAAGTGGACTTTGCGTTATTCGTTAACTTGGAGTATTTGCTCTTAATTTAAATATTTTATTCTTTAAAGTTTGTTCGATTGATTGTTTCAATAACACTTAGTCATACTAGTTATCTTAATTACCCGGCCGTTACCGGGTAATTAAGATAACCGATACCTACATAAATATAAATAGTTAGTAATGTAACTTCTTGTAAACAAATCATGATTTGGGTTTTTAGCGACTTTAAGTGATTATTTATTTGCGTTACTTGAATATTTCCTATAATAGGTGATTATTTGATGGTTGCGCAAATTATATATACCTTTTTTTATAGCGTTATATCCGAAAATAAGTTTTTCTTTAGCTATATGTCAACAACAGATTGACTCAGGCTTTTAAATTCTCAGTACAGCAAATATTTTGAGCATTTATTTAGGCAAATCATTTGTTTCTTTTCGTAAACCAAGTAAAGTTAATCGTTTTCTTCTTTATTTATAGTCGTTATTGTCAGGCATAAGCCGAGAGTACCGGGGTACCACGATTATTAGTATTTTCTCTTACAATTTACTTGACATTTCAACTCATTAGTATTTTTTTTATCTTTATAAACAACCATTTCTTTTTTTTTTTGGTATTAAACCGATTCTCTGTTTGCCTATCTACCTGTTTTATTTAATCAGCTTTAGTATCAGTGTTCCAAAGGAGAAGTAATAAGAAGTAAGTTTACTTGATTTAGCTATACTATTTGTGCTCAATAATTTAAATGTTCTGGATTTACTGATTTTACCTTTATTGCTATCGTTTATTACTGACTTTGATTTTTGATTAATATTTGAGTATTTGTTTTATTTTTCTCGATTGTTAATACTGATAAATTTCTGGCATTCAAATCTGATCTGATTTCTAGCTTTTTATTTTGTCGTGAAGCTTAAGCTAAAACGAGTTCCATATTTCAACTTTGGGGTATTTCTTGCTTGTGCCGTCTACAAGCTCGTGGCGCCTTAAATAAATAAACCCACCCCTACTCTCTGACATTTGAGCTAGGGCCTAATTTGTACGCTTAGACGACAACTCGTTCTAGCCTACGTATCGATACACGTAAATTCCTTCAGTTTCAATTTTAAATTTTCTTTTAATTGAAATTTTCTTTTAATTTGAAATTATTCACTCTTAGTTCCTTCTGCGCCTATTAGAGGGACAAGAAAAAGCACTCTGTTTATATGAATGGTCAAATCGAATGGAACAAATTATAGTCCGAACCAGAAAGATCATAGTTGAACTATAAAGTATCTCTCCGCTTCACAATGCATGATAAATATTATTTATTCTGTTTGCCTGCCATGCGATTGACCTCCATAAAAGCCGTCCACTCTGGAGGACGTTTTAGAGTCTCCGTTTGTGAGATTATACTAGCCATTTATTACAAAGCATGTTCCAAGGAAATCTGCGAAGGGCGAATAAAAAGTAATTTAGTTTCATTGTTATTTAGCATGGATATAAGAATATTTTATTAGGGTTATACGATTAGATCTTTATTTTAGTTAAAATTAAAATAAAGGTGTATCGAGTATAGCTATATCCATTAGCAATATAAACATGGCACGCTTTTGGTCAGTTTGAGTTAAGGTATGTAAGGACAGTATCTAATACTGCATATTGATTCCTTAAGTGAAACCAGTTTATGCAGTCTTTTTACCAACGACTCCCACCACTCCCAACAATTATGTGTCGATTCATAGAATCATATTTATTTTCCTATAAGAAAGGCGCCAAATAATATAATTATATAACGTCTCTAAGCAAGAGAGGTATTTTCATGGCACATATTGCTTCCTAAAATATCTGTTTCGGCCAGAACATCGAAATTATTACCTATATTGCCAGGTTGCAACCAAACAGTATTTACGGGAAACGATACTAATAAAACACTCAAACACCAGTATATTATCTATCAGTCTATTATAATTATTATTTTCTAAGGCACAGCCAAGAAATGCTTAAGTAATTACATTACTTACAGCTACTTTCGTTATAAATAACAGGTACTTACAGAATAATACTAATATTATTAGGTTTTACTTTAGCTGCCAATGACCTAAAACATTATCGAAGATTTGTTACTAAATGGAACCTAAAACAAAGAAAAATCACTATAATAAAATATAAATATTAAGGTTCCAACAGATATTTGGCTGACTAGTATGAAAATAAATTACAAGAGCATGCAGTTTTACAGGACATTTCAAAATCGTGTGCCTTAGCTTAAAGAAAGATTTTTTTTGAATAAAAGTAAGACAAAAAGTACATATATGAACATGGGTTCACAGATCCTTTCTTAAATTTTTAAAATCTTTCCAGTATTTTTGAAAATATTTCAAAAATAGCGTTAGCAATGTTCATGAAATTTACGTTGTGCCAATACTAAATTAGGCATAATTCGGTCTATCTTTGATAATTTCACCAGAGGCGTACATATGGCAAAAACTTTTTTTTTAATAAAAACATGTACCTTTTAACATTTTTGTAATTCAATTAAATAGTATATTCATATAAATGAATTACGTATCTATCCCGACAATGACCCGAAAGCTATTACCGTATTTAGCCCGAACTCTGATTGGCTTTAAATTTGAATCTGACCAATGAAATTGCGCTGGATGCCAAATGTATGTACGCAATGTATAAATACTCACCATACATCTTCCGACAGTAACTTGAAGAAGCACTGATGCCACGTTTTAAGTCCTTTAATGATGATTTTGAAAGAGGCAAATATAAATTGCGGTTGAGATCGGTAGTGGAGTGATCTTCAATCCATTTTGGGTTCTTCTTCTTTAAGTGCCGCCTTCGTTGCCAAGGTTGGCAATCATCAAGGCTATACGTATTCGTGATACAGCTGATCGGAATAGCTGATTTGTGGTGCAGTTGAACCAGTCTCGCAAATTTCGCAACCAAGAATGGCGTCTTCTCCCCACACTTCTCCGTCCCTGAATTTTTCCTTGCATTATGAGTCGCAGTAAGTGGTATTTTTCCCCCCTCATAATATGTCCCAAATATTGCAACTTGCGTTTTTCTACTGTATGAATAATCTCTTTATCCTTTCTCATTCTTCTCATGACTTCCACATTCGTTATTCTATCTGTCAATTTTATCTTCAGCATTCTGCGGTATATTCATAGCTCGAATGCCTCCACCCTTTTCATTTCTATCCCCTTAAGGGTCCATGCCTCTGCTCCATAGAACAGTACCGATAGCACATAGCATCTCACCAGCCTGATCTTTAAATCTAGGCTGAGGTCACTGCTGCAAAACACCCTTTTCATTTTCATAAATGTTGCTCTCGCCTGTCCTATTCTGGTTTTGATTTCTTCAGTGCACTCGTTGTTTTCATTTACAATGGTACCTAGATATATATACCTCTTAACTCTTTCTATGGCTTGGTTATTTACTATGATTTGGGAGTTATTTTGTGTTGTTTTCGATATCATGAACTTAGTCTTTTTTACATTTAGCGACAGTCCGAATTCTTCGCGTGTTATTTACTTTGTCTAGCAGCACCTGTAAATCCTCCAGACTAGTAGCTATCAGAATAGTATCATCCGCATACCTTATATTGTTAATATGCACTCCGTTAATTACAACACCTTTTGATTCGTCTTCTAGTACTCTTTTCATTATTTCTTCTGAATAGAGGTTAAACAACTTCGGCAATAACACGCATCCTTGCCTGACACCTCTTCGGATTTTTATTTCATCCGTGTTTTTCCCTTCTATCTTCACAACTGCTTTTTTATTGAAGTAATGATTCGTGATGATTTTGACGTTACGCGTGTCTAGATTTTTCCTTTTAAGTAGCTGGAAGAGAAGTTCGTGACGTACCTTATCAAACGCTTTGTTGTAATCAATGAAGCATATATAAAGGTCCTGGTTCATGTCCATACTCCGTTGCGCAAGAACGTTCAGTGCAAAGAGTGCTTCTCTTGTACCCAAGCCATCTCGAAAACCGAACTGAGTCTCGCCTATATCTTGTTCTAGGATTTTGTACATTCAATTATGTATCAGTTTCAGAAATATTTCTTGTGATTCATGAGACTAATAGTTCGGTAGTCTGTACACTGCCTTGCATTATGTTTTTTTTGGAATGATAACAAACGTTTGGGTATGATATCTGTTCTGTATATGATGTTGAACAGATGTGCAAGATGGTGAGTGTTCTCTTCTTCAACCAATTTTAGAATTTCAGAAGGCAACTCGTCTGGGCCTGCAGCTTTTCCGTCTTTTATGGTCCTTCTTGCATGGATTACCTCTTGTTCAGTGATCTCTGGTCCGCTATCTTCAAGGTCTGTTTCTATTCTGTTAATATCTCTATCATCCTCAAATAGTTCCTCTATGTAGTTCTTCCATGTTTTTAATTTCTCTTCAATGTCTGTGATAATTATTCTGTCCCCTTGGTCGGTTAGTATTGTAGGCTGTCTGTTTTTCCGTAATCCTGCTAATTCCTTTTCTTTTTTGTGTATATTAAAGTTGTCGTGTTTTGCTTCTAGGGTCTCTATTTCTTCGCATTTGTTTCTGTAGAACTCTTCTTTTGCGGGTCTTATTTTTGACCGAATTTCCTTCTGCATTCTTTTGTATGTTTCGCTATTGTCCTTTACCCTTCATGTTTTTTCTCTTTTTTAACTTTGGTCAGAATTTTCCTGCTGGGTTCCATTAATGCACTCTTTACTTGTTCCCAATTTCTGTTTATGTATTCCTGGTTATTTTCGAGTATTCTTAGGTTGTCATTGATTTTATATTTCAATTTTTGTCTTGTTCTTGGTTCTTTAGACCAGAGACCTCTATATGGTTTGTTGTTGGCGTGATCTTTTGTTTTTCAGCTTTATTAGAAAGCGAGCTATTAGAGGGTTGTGGTCTGATGAGGCATCTGCTCCTGGATAGGTCGTTGCTGATTTGATTGCATTTTTATATCTGTTGTTTATCAAGATATAATCGATTTGATTTCTCACTCTATTTTCTGAGTTATCCTGTGGAGATTTCCCCGTGTATAGTCGACAGCTTGGTAGCTTGAAAAAGGTGTTCGATATAATAAAGTCGTTTTCTTGACAGAAAAGTAGTAATCGATCGCCTCTGTCGTTTCTCTCACCAAGGCCATATTCGCCTACATATTTATCAAGCTTACCAATTACCTTTGCCAATCTTAGCATTAAAGTCTCGCAATAATATCGTTATATCTCGTGATTTTAAGGATTGTATGATATTATTCAATTCGTTATTCCTTAATCTGTTCATCGGGTTTGTCTGCTGTAGGGGCATATATTTGAATTAGGTTTAATCTACAGTGGTTCGTATGAAGTTGAACGAGTATCACATTTTCTGAAGAATTGCAGATCATCCCATCACCACTGTCAAAAACCATTTGAACATGTTTTCAAATCTAGCGATTTAATTTGCATTATATTAATATTCCACGCCACTGTGTATCTATCACATTCCAACAATGCCGCGTAAAAACTCTCGGCGACACTCTTAGCGCCATCTCTTGTTACAACGTTTATCCACTGCATCAGTTAGTCTAGACAGCTAAAAGCAGAACGGCCTCGAAACGCATCCGGCCAATCACAGTGCTTCCTACAGGATAGCCATTTGACAAAACCTAAAATACCTATCTATAATTCTAGGGGTCCCTAAAATTCCGATCTTTAATAATCGAATTTTATAAAAACTAGTCAGCAGATTTCGACCAGGTTTGTGTCAAAATTCATAATTTTAATTTATACAACCGGTGATGCTAACTTTTTACACAACTTCTCTATATTTATGTTATTTGTCCTTTACGGAAGTAATATGATAGTAGTGGGGATAAGTTAACGCGCCAAAGGACGAGGAAGACGACGCTTCTTCCCGTTCTAGAATTCACTTCTTGACTGGCCCTCTTCTAAGCAAGTCGCGATCACAAGACGATATAGTAAGCGATCCCTGTGGCACTCGGCCATGTAAGTAAACTCACTCGTTCACAATCACTCTCTCAAAAGCCGAAAAGTAAACGGCGTTCTTGGCACTCGGCCAGTATTCCCTCTGCATTAATATAATAGTTTCCCTAAGTGCTATTTCCATTTCACGGAGTTTTGCCTACCTACGCGACCTGCGTAGCGTGTTTTAGAATCCATTTTTGCGGGTGTCAAAACGCATTTTCACAAAGGCATCGCATCCCTGTCATGCTAACTACCAACAGAAGTTATATATTATGCATATGACTGCATAATATTCTCAATCCACTACAATTTGAGTCATTCTTATTTGCAAGAAGTTGAAGTACATTGTATATATAAGCTAAGGAGAAACTTAGTAGTGTTGTTAAAAGTGACATTTTCTGTGTTTGAAGATAAACTGCTGAACGATTGAATATTGCTCGTCAATTGGTGAATATATTGCACATATAACTTATTGTGGACATTAAGGTAACATTTATCCTTTTGCTTGTATATTACTGTACTGTATATTACTGTATTTCATCGCAGCGTTATCTCAGTTAACCAAGCTCATACTGAGTGGTTCCGCAGGAACTTTAACAAACATTTAACTGTACTTAGCTGATTGTGTTTATAATCATATACTTGGTTAGAATTACAATTATTGTTTATGCAATGCTTTAGTTTTTAAAGGTATTATTCTTCTGATATTGTGCAAGGTCGATACCTAGCACTGACAGATATTGTCCATATTATAACACTGACTAGATACAATAATTTAATGTTTATATTTGTTTATTTATGAGTTTTCAGGTAAAATAACATATTAAAATATTCATATAATGCTAAAGGTTTTTGTTTCATTTACAAATTCACTTTAGAACTAGCCCCTATGGCAATTTATAGTGCATTCTCTGTTTGTTTAGAAAATCGACAAGATCGATTCTACAACAACCACCATGCACGCATATGACCTCAAGGCCACAAAAACCTCTTTGGGGTAAGCACGTTCGGGCTATATACGGTATTTGCGTTACGGTCAGGTGTTTCAGGAAATGTACGTTCGGAACAAATACGCAAAAAGTCGGGATATGTACTGTCGAGGTATGTATATTCTTGTCAACGAACCAATATAAATAAGTTAAATCGATGAAGATACCCATTTACGTGATTACAACTTAAACCAGGTTTGAAACATTCATTCTAAGGAATTTCGAAATTTAGCTAAGACTATGTTTTTATTTGGTTAAAACTAAACCATTCAGGACAAATATTTATATAACCTATTTTAGGACTTCCGCTTCGTCTTCGGTCGAGTTAAAACGCTTTGTGTAGCGGCTCTTTGGTCGCCATAAGAAGAATCGCGCGTCCTAGCTAGAAGAAATCCCCATTCACGCCGGTACCCAGACCGGGAGGAACCGGATGTTCCCGTGGGATCATTACTGTCTGTGCCTTGAATCATTGTTATAAAAAACTGTATGTGTTTGTGAAAGTTAGAACCTTCAGAAGGACATACTCGTTATACTGGAGATTCCCCCACTAGTGTCATCGTTCATGAAGGTGAATGCCGTCCAGCGAAGCCCACACATAAAGGAGCAGCAGCATAACCTATTCTAATCTTAAAATTAGATCGCCTACATTTTTGTACCTACCATTGGAAACACCTCGTATATGTATTGCAGAGCTAGTTAACGAGCCAGTCAAACTAATTTGTGGCTATACAACTAATTTATCTTCAATTGTATAGTAGTCCCATGGTTTACAACCAAAAAAAATATTTTTGCATGTACAGGATGGCCCTGTACTTATATTATTAAATTCTTCAAACCAGCCGAAGAGTCTAAGTAGGTTGTTTTTGAAATATTAACGTTTGAAAATTGACATTTTACTCGTTTTAAGAGGTTATAAAATCATACTGGTATAGCTTGTTTAAAAATGGATTGCAACTTTCATATCATTGGTTTTAAATTTTAGTAATCTATCTGCTGACTGTGAACTCTCGATTTAGAGACGGATAGCATCAGAAAACCGGAAACCCGATACCAACCCGAGCTGAATCGCAAGTTGCCATCGTAAGACAGATTCAAACAGGCCGTCTACAAAAATTTGGGAACTTAAAAACTGTCTTTAATATTTTCATTAATAGCATGTAAATTTTGACGCAAAAACACGTTTAGCTTCATTAGAATATATTATTAGAAATACCAAAAACTCATTCAAGACAAAATGAGTGATCAAGTCCTTATACCTACGGCCTTTTCGTTTTTCTCTTGCAGCTTATTTTAGCGATTTTCTTATATAAACAGCCTGTGAAACATCTCTATGCCGCATCCAACCCAGTAGCCGGCATCACGTTCACCTTCCACCTTACATATCTTTACTTTGAGTGAATCATAATAGATTTAAAGTAAGGATCCACGTTATTTCCAAGAATCTTTTTTACATCCTCTTTAAAAGCACACCAAATCTTATTTTTTAATATTTTCCATATTTGTTTCAAAATATCTGGACCGAAGAAAACACCTTCCTATTGTTTTGCTTCTCATTTCCCACAGTACCACTGCTTTACAATTTGCTTCACCAGTCCAAGCCTAATATAGAAGGAAGATAAGAGAACTTTCTCTGGGTCATTCAAGCATTCCCGTATTACATTTTTATTTTCAGCTTCAAATTACCACTTATTGATCCAGTGTGGACCCTTATTCCAGCTGACCCATATGCACAAGAAACAGAGATGATACTTGACGTCCAAGCATCATTGAATGTTTTCCCAAATCATCGCATATATGATTCTTATAATTCAGCTTGCTGAGAACTAAGTCTAAATTGTGGTAGCATTCTTTTAAAGGAACTGAATGTCCTACTGCATCGCTATAATAAATAAGATCAACATCTTGATAAAAATAACGTATACAATCTTCCTCACCACCTCTAAACCAGACGTATTAGGGGGTCAATAAGTTATTTCCTTTTAACTTAGCAATAGATCACTATTTATAAAAGAATATTGAATTTGACCAAATTCAATTTAAGCACAAATTAGCGCTATCGAATCACTGGCTCATCCTGTACCTATTATGCTGTTTTAATTAGTTCGATTATTATATGCGAAAAACTAGTTTAGTGGTGAATTCTTAAGACCACATTTTTTAAAATATTTGTTTTAATGACTATTTCAAAACTGGTTTAATGCATGTATAACTAGAGTGTGTAACAGTGCATCATTCAGAGAACCAAATTTAAACAACATAAATATCTGCAAATCAGTCAAGAAAAATAATCACTCAATACAGGCAAGCCCGCTCAACAAACGCCAATATGCGTATCAGCCAGACAGTTCCACTGACTTAGCACTAGATGACCTCACAAAGTCCTTAGAAGACAAAGAGATGGACATTCCTAATGGATGAATTGATAGTAAGGCTAACATCCAAAGGTTTCTATTGATGATGATATTGACGACCTTGCGATTATTGCAAAAGGCAGATTCGCAGGTACGGTCATGAAGCTCACACAACGGGCTCCAAATATTATCGACAGATAAGGAGGAGGGACTAACTAACCCCCCATAAAACCACCATAGTAAAATTCACCAAAAGAAAAACACTGGAAGAACTGAGAACATCAGTAGTCAATGGGGCAGAGATTCCATTTGCACAAGAGGAAAAATACTAATGAGTTATCTTTGACCATAAGCTAGCATGGAATCAACACCTACAAAAAACTACACAGAAAAGCATAGTAGCCTTCAATCCGTGCAGGAGGATGTACGGAAAAAGCTAAGGATTCAGCCAAAAATGGCATGGCTTTATGCCAGCCATTAGGGTCATGATAGCATGTGGGACAGGGGTTTGGTGACCAAAGACACAACAGACTGGAGTGGCATGTCAGCTCAGTGCCATCCAAAGGCAAACCTGCCTTAGTGCCACTAGAGGTCGGTTTAACCTGCCACCAGTTCACATAAATATTCATGGCGAAGCTAGATCAGTTGCGTGCAGATTGTCCGGAGGGCAAGCACTCATAAGCAGAATGCACAGGAAAGACTACAACATGCATTATGAACAGTCGGAAGGCCACCTCATCATGGGAATGCAAACAGAGGTCTGAGCTCAAATATAGCATTGATATAACTTTCAAGATAAGTTTACCGGACAGAGATGCATGGAAGGAAGAACCTCCTATTAATGCAGACATAACTGTCAATACAGACGGATCAAAAACCCATGAAAGTTCAGGTGCCGGTGTATAAGGAGCCAAGCCAAAGACAAAAGTCTCACTGAGCTTAGGCAAATATGCGACGATATTCCAAGCGGAAGTTGTCGCAATACATCACTGTGCGAAGGAGTTGAGTAGGCAAGAGTTTACAGGTAAAACCATTGCAACCTACTCTGACAGCCAAGGGGCAATACAAGCAGTTAACTCAAAACTGGTCTGGGACTACATAAAAGCTCTAAAAGAGCTGGGCAGTCGAAACAGTCTGACTTTAGCCCAGGGGTAAGCATTAGCCCGAGTAGGAACCAGAATGGCCTCGAATGCACCAGAACCCTTCTGCAGTATAGAAAACCTATACAAACAGCTAGCATCACATTATAGGTGTACACGAAATCTCAAGAATGGTGGAACAGCGTGCTAGGAATGAGACAGGCTTAAGAATTTATCAAAAAACCATCGCCAAAATTCACAGAATATCTACTGAGTCAGAAAAGAAGTACAACTAGAATAATAGTTGGACTTCTAACAGGGCACTGTAGCACGATTGGACTGCAGAAGAACCGCGCTCTAGGTTCTATCAGGAAAAGGAGGAAATAGCAGTGCATATGCTTTGTCACTGCGAGAGCTTGTGAAGACCAAGATTCCTTATGCTGGAAGAAGAAAAACCAAGAGCTCCTAGATGTACGGAGGATCTGAAAATTAACCGATGGCGGAGAAGGCAAGGTTGAGTAAAGAACTCTAAATTGTTTTTTATATATATATTGACACTTTTTTTTAGTTTTGTCAGTTTTCGAAAGTAATGTTATATTAAATCTATCTATCTATACAGGGTGTCCGGAAATAGCGTCGCCATATTACAGAGGGTGATTCTACATAAAAAAAACATGAAAATTTTTTCATATGAACATGGGTCCGAAAATGCATAGTTTCCAAGATACAGGGTGTCAAACTTTTTATAAAAAATCAGTTTTTAGTTAATATCATAAATATGATTTTACTGATTTTGTTGAAATTTGGCAGGGTTATCTGTAGTAATAAGGGGCTCATTTAGCTTTAATTAGATTAAAAATATAAAGTCCAGTGGCGTCCCGGAGGGCATCATACCGAATATTATTGACAAAAAAAGTATGCGCCGCTGACTTTTTCAAACATTTTATATTTTTTTCGTATTAAGCAACTAAAAATACATTATTTTTGGCTCTTGAGTTGTTTTTGTATCTTGCGCCGTTTTCGATTAAAAAAGTAAAAACCGGTTTATTACATTTCCAAACTTTTTTGATAAAATCGATATTTTTATTTATATCTTAAATATGCTTTCACCGATTTTGTTGAAATTTTATAGGGTTATCTGTAGTAACAGGCAGCTCATTTAGCGTTTATTAGATTAAAAATATAATGTCCAGTGGCATCCCTGGAGGCATCATACCGAATATTATTGACAGAGAAATGTGCGCCACTGACACTTTTAAACATTTTATATATTTTTCGTATTAAGCAACTAAAAATACAACATTTTTGTTTCTTAAATTATTTTCGTATCTTGCTTCGTTTTTGAGAAAAAAATAAAACCAGTTTTTTACAGCGTTTGATGTAGAATTTGGTACCCTAAAGAAATGTAATAAACTGGTTTTTATTTTTTTTCTCGAAAACGAAGCGAGATACGAAAACAATTCAAGAAACAAAATTGTTGTATTTTTAGCTGCTTAATACGAAAAGAATATAAAATGTTTAAAAGAGTCAGTGGCGCACATTTCTTTGTCAATAATATTCCGTATGATGCCTCCGGGACGCCACTGGACATTATATTTTTAATCTAATTAAGGCTAAATGAGCCGCCTATTACTACAGATAACACTATAAAATTTCAACAAAATCGGTAAAAGCATATTGAAGATATAAATAAAAATATCGATTTTATCAAATGTTCATGGTCGTCAGGCATATCTGTTGAATTCTCAATTTTACTCTATGTGATGACCAGTGTTGTTATGAGGCATTTTAAAAACTTAAGTACACTGTAGCAAATTAATTAAAATATAAATACAAAACTTCCTTAAACACATACTGCTAAATTGGCTAAGAAACATAATATAACGATAACTATCTCCGGTAGGTACTGATAAAAGCAACTTAAAAGGCAATTTTCAAAAGATTCTAAAAGACAGCAGAATTTCGAGAATTTTTTTTCTCAATTTGATAAAATAACTTTCAAATATGACAAATTTTGTCAAAAATGTATCTGATGCACTTCAAATAAACTGGAAGTAAAAAATATGATTTTAAATAATACATTCTTTAAAGCCAAATTAAAAATTTTAAACAATTTAATAGCAGTTGAAGAAAAATAGTAGCTTTTCGTGAGGTAAAGTAATGTATGCGATATAACAAAACAGAATAAATAGACTATGTGTAAATAATTGTGTATCAGTATTGCAGATAAAACTGTGTACATAGTTCCGAAGGTTCCAAACCCCTACTAAGTCAAGCAATTTGATTACACTATTTGAAATATCAAAAATAATTAACTTAAATAGCGACAGAAAGGAATTTTAATACATTTTGTATAAATTCAATCAATCAATAAAATGACGAGCTAAGCTACTCTGAGTAAATTATTTATACTGCCAAAAAGTACGCATTCAAAGCATCTTATTTCCAGCACTGAAAGGCATAATGTGTACCAAAACTTTAGCACAATTCGTCTTACGTAAATACTAACCTGAAGTGATGATGGCATAGAAAAACTTTTTGCGACTGGATTGTACTCTTTATTTCTATTACTTGGAAATGATTCCTGGACTGGTCCCTAAAATATATACAATTGTATACAAACTAGACAACTTAGCCTCTGAAGAAAATATAGCCCCAAGACAAAAAGGCGTAAAATAAAATAACGCTCGGATAAAATAGCGATTCACTAAATAGCGCCTGGATTAAAAAGTAGTAGACCACACACCCCTACCACAATACAGCATGTCACTCAATACAAAAGACCGCAAGTGAAATAGCTTTGCCATATACTATTTTGACTAGAGTTTCTTCTTAACCACCTAGATCCAGGTGCGATTTAATTATTCGCTGTTTTGTGAAGGGCTCTTTTTTGGTGATATTCTTTGTCGGTACGCTAACGTTTATGACACAGTGTTTCGACTAGTACGACTTTGTAGCGAAGCAATTTTGTTCGATATTTATTCATAACCTATTCACCAAAATAAGATATACATTCCACAGAATGACATTTTTAATTTATAAAAAAATAGAGAACCCACGAAAGCATTAGAGTAGTAGGTCGTAATCGTACAAAAGGAAAGTTTTAAGATTTGACCTACTCGCAAGAGTCATGGCGGTGACAACGAAAACTGCGTGCTGAGCATGCCCGCAGATTACACCACTCCAACATACAGGTTTGAAAACAATTTAAAGATCGTAATAACACAAAGAAATTACTGGAAAAAAGGTCCACCAATAAAGGCACGGTGTCGGAGCCTACCAATATCTGTGGAAAATCTTGTCTCGGTGTTTCGAGTGGAAGTAACGGAGATAGAATACTGCGCGAAGAAAATTGAGAAGAGGAAACTCACCAATAAGATGGTGGTAATCTACTTCGACAGCCAGGCAGCACTTAAGGCAATCAAGGATAACAGCGAGTGACTCTATAGCATGGGTTACGGGGCCCGACGGCCACAGAGGCAACGAAAGAGCCACTGGAATAGCCAAAGCATGTTTGTCGGACTCTTTGGTGGAATCATAGCCACATTGTGTCACGAGTACTATTAAGGCATCCGTTACGAAATGGATAGCAACGGAATATCAGGAATGGTGACTGTCCAACCAGGTCAGAAACAAGCTAAGAAATTCATTAAGAGTTCCTCAGCAAAGCTCACAGCTGACTTACTAAGCCACAATAGAAAGGCTGTCAGAATGATGGTAGGTTTATTGACCGACCATTGTCTACTGAAAAGACTTTTAAGTCTGATGGATCTGGCTACAGGTAGTGCCAAGAAGAAAAGGAAACTGCAACGCACGTTCTATGCCACTCTGGGGGCATCGTGAGGACACGTTTCAAACAAATGGGCGAAATCAATCCATCTACATGCTACACTCCATGCTAATTAGAGATACAAAACTCGATGAAGTGCTCTAAAAACAGGGAGAGCCTCGATAGATCTTACAGGTCTCAGTGGTGGCCATGCCGTTCTGGAAAACTCCCAAAAACTCTAGTCTAATCTAATGGTTTCCGAATTTTAAAATGGTTAAGTGACACAAAAAACATTTAGTATGGGTCAGTTCATATAAACTTACAAGAAATACTATCTGAAAAAGCAGGACCCATCGCGAATCCCGTGTAGCCACCTCTTGAGCGCTAATTTAAAATTATTATTGGAACTGATTACATTTAAGCTCTATTTATTTCCCTTTACATTAGATCTATAATAATCATTCTTTGTCAAGAAAAAAAGCCCAGACCACGAATATAATCCTTTTGAGGAATGCAGACCAAAAAGAGGTGCTAGTCATACAGAACAATACAATTTGTTATTGTCATTTTCCTGTCTCACTAGCGAGTTGTCACTGGCGAGTTATTAAATGTATAAGTCACTAGTGACTTACAAACCATTTCAAACAATTAAAGTCATAATAAGCATAGCACTTTTATATGCAAGTACAAACTGAATGACCCATTTAGCTATATTTCGATAGGTAATAAATATACAATTTTTATATCTTGCGGTCCTTAAAGAGAGGCACAAGTGTAGGCTAAAGAGATGAATAATTAGAACATTTTTAGACTATATTGTAACAGTCCGATTTGACCAGTGTAAAATATTTTTAAATTTCATTTTATATGCTGCATTTAGCAAACAAAAAATGCTGTATTTTGCGGTGAGAATTATTGAAAAGAGGTCAATACTCTTCGGTTAATTAATTCTAAATTTATTGATTCGATTTGCTGTCAATAAGCTTAAAGATGCCGCATTTATTAATGTAGATTAACTTTATTCTAAATATAAGTTAACCATATATTTGTATTAGCTTTTATAACTGTTGTGGCCTTGAGTAGCTATTTTGGTCATCCCTTTCTCTTATGTAGCCCTCAGGCACTTTGTGACTATATTTATTTTAGTTGATAAGCGAACCACAGACGCTTAGGTTGGATCCAATCACTAAAATAGGATATTATGTTATTAGTAAAAATTTGCTTCATTTATATTAAATTACCGTAGAACGGCCAGCAAACCGTTTTATATTTTTAAAAATTGTGTTAATAAAACCTGCTTTTAGGCTTCATTAGATCTGTGAAATTCATATTTTATTTTCGGTTATTTTCATAACTTTTGAGTACTTCTGATAAAACTTTTTGGGACCTCTGACTGTGGCTCGTTTCAGATATTTATATTTATCTTTCCACGCGGCCTGCTGTAATCCTAGCAATATTCGGTTGGTACTGTTGGCAGCATTGGGTAGTAGGAATGGGCTATTTCTCATAATTGCTCCTGTCGATTTAGATTTTTTAAATTTCATGACTTCGTTTGGGAACATTTTCTAGTATTTCTTGAACAATTTAATTTCAGCGCATTAATTGTTGCTCCCGCCGTCGTTTTACTACCATAATAAACGAGAACTAAGTCGTTTATTATCTTAGAATTATTCCTCGTATCGAATTGTTAGTTTCGTTAGACATTTTCTCCGCCCTACAGTTTTTTTTTCCTCTAATCTCGTAGAGGTGAAAAAGACAAATTGACTGAAAACTGAGGATTTGGTTCTTCTAGAAATACCGTTCGACTCGAAAAAAAGGTTTGCTTTAGTGCAGTCATAGTGACTCAACATTTAGTATTGTAATTTTATACTGCCCTTCTTTGGGGCGTTGGTTTCTGTTTGGGACCGATTTATCGGGATTTAACTACTTTACTAGGTAAACATTTTCTCTGGAATTAATTTTTTTCTATTGCTTGTGAAGTACGTGGACGTCATGATGCTAATGGCCCTTTTCCCTTATTTCTAGAGGCTTTCCGAGTTCGTCGTACAAGATCGAGACCGTCAAATATCCCGTAACCCTCACACACGAGCGAGGTAATTATTGCTAGTTTTTTTTTGTCTAAATTAACGATTTAATTGCCTTATCTGTGTTAACCTTTTTTTGTACATCGTCCACCATTTGCATTCCATGGGTTATCTTATCTATTCCATTTTATCATATCTGAATTTTTATTTTAATGTGACTTTAGTTTTGATCATATGGGGAAGTTTATATTTTCTTTTAGGGGTGATTCGTGCCTATCTTTTTTTTATATTCAAGTTGTCTGTACCTTAGTATTTCTTTATTTGCTGATGGTCATTGAAAATCCATTGATAATTTTTGGAGGGATTTGTTTTATAAAGTAAATATATTTATGCACGGGGGGGGGGGGGGGGGTGTGGTTTTTTTCATTTTAATGCGTATTGGATTATTACAGGGTCCTATCTCCGGGCCAGTTCTATCACCAGGCTACAAATCCTATCTCCGGGCTACACGACAGCCGATTCTATCGCAGGGCTACAAGCCTTAACACCGGGCGATCGAGTCCTCGACTAGTTTCACCCTCGGGGCCATCGAGTAGCGGTACTTGGGATTTGCTACAGGTGCCCGGCGCCTCCACCAGAGGCACTTCCTGCCTCCACAACTGAGCTTGATGTTTCGGATCTAATGGGGTATCGTACAGGAGCTTAAGTTTATTAATTCAATTTTTTTTCCTGACCGACTGATATAATCACTCTTTTTTTTAAATATAAATCAAGCATTGACCGCCAAGCTCTAAGACAGCTCTCATTAATTTTATTCTTCATTTATTCATATGTTTATCTAGTCGATGATATAATTATTGTGGTCATTTATCAATACATATTATTATCACTACATTTATAATTGGTGCAGCTACCAGCGCACGCATACGTATATGTAATAAGCTTAGGAAAACCAAAGTGATCACTTCGGATCGTAGTGTTTAGCGCATTTAGTTGTAGGGCATACAGTACAGAGTGTTAACAACAGAATTGGTCTCAGTACAATCACCATATTGTACCACTATTATTAGTTAATTTAACAGTCATTTGACATTCCTTTGTCTTTATATTGCAAATTTTACTGTAGGATTGTTGCTGTGTTTCAAAAAAAAAAAAGAACTTAGTAGCAAATAGATTGTTCCTTAAGTTTTAGATTGTGTTTTCTTTATTAAGTTAGGGATTGAGTTTCTTTGTTTGATAAGCGTGCCTAGCAACCCCGTACAACACCAACGGAGCTTTGTCAGTTTAGTTGGGAAAAACTGGTGGCGCTCTACGACCCCACTACCGGGGCCGGGCATTGTAACACGACTCTCCGGGGCTAAGTTTATTTTTTAAATAAAATCATTACTTGCTAACTTTAATGGGAAAAACGTGTTGCAATATAGTTTAGTCGCTTATCGACAACAAATAAAATTTGTCATATCTAATGTTGCTTTGTCTAGACTTTTAGCATATAATGAACATACGGTATGGCATGTTAATCATATTTTATATTAAAAGGCTTCTTCTCATTATACAGATGATTTTTTAAAATGAGGTAGGAAGGACGATAAATGCAATAGGTTCCATTTAAAACAAAACTTAATGGCATAGATTTTAGTGACATTCTAAAAGAAATCCAGGCAAACCAGGTCATTCAGTCATTAGTTACTACAGATAAATGTATAAAAATTAGCCATTGTGTACACAACAAAAATTATTTTCAGTCTTGATCTTAAGTTAATAAAGCGTGGTCCCGTTTACGGATTGATTGATTTTTAAATCAAAAATATTTAGCAATTAACGACTCTCATACTAAATAATTAGAAGTTTAGAAGTAAACTTGGATGGAAAACAAATAATAAATTTACTTTTTTATCCGATCGGACGAAAAACGACACCTTTCCGATGTGTTTTCTCACCGCAAAAGTCATGATTCCAGTATATTGTATTCGTTGCTTGGCAACATGCAATCACTGTACAAGAATAGAAAATAACTGTCCGGGAATATAACATTCCCGTCCTAGGCCGGGAATGTAACATTTCTGTCATATTCAAACGCCTTGTTTGTCAGATCTGACGTCTATCAAAGGTAACATTTAGCTGTAGTTTCCGTAGCTACGTAATAAACTTCAGGCTCGCTCGATTCATAACTTGATATTATGTTGAGTTTAAATTAAAACACCGTTTTTATTTAGAGTAATATTTGGCTCTATTTATATAAGTACGTATTCTCATTAATTTCGATCGGATAAAAAATAGTATGTGCAACTCGTAGGAAAAGCACATGCCTGGACTCCTGTGTTGCTGGCCTCGGCTGCGCCTCGTCCAGCAACTACCACAGTCGTCCAGGAATGTTTTGATTTTCCTCCTAGTTACACAATATACTATTTATTCATAGAACAGAGCAGATCATAATTAGCGAATATTACACTTTCATTAAAGAGAATCCGTAATATGAAAAAGTCATTAGACAAGTACCTGGTTGACTTTAGATATATTTAATTGTATTCATACATTATTTCACGATGCGACTGTAACCAAATATTTCACTATGCAGGAGAAGTCAAGCGCGAACCATGAGTTAAATTCCGTTTTAATTAATCTCAAAATATTATTACATATACGTACTGCACAAACCTTATTAATCTCCGGAAAGATAGTACTTAAATTAAAATTTGTTAAGGAAGTTCCTGCTGCATTGACAGACGGCGACATCTGAGGGTGTTGGATTGCCGGCTTATTTCCAGAAATCGTTGGTAGAGGTGGAATTAAACTATTAGCAATAACTTCAGAGCTCGGTTTTGAATATAAAGGATTTTTACAGGAGTATAGGGTGGTTGGAGGCAAATAAGTTGTATGAAAATCATCAGGTAGGATTGGGGAATTAATAGTTCCAGGCATAGAGAAAAAATGGATGTCAAATGAAGGTAAAACGTTATCATTTAAAGGTCGCTTTTTACCCTTCTTGCAATTATAGGTCTGACTCTTATCTTCCTTGTCAGAAGACCTATAATAATTTCTCGTCAAATTACACTTTTCCTTAGTAACTGCTGCGCTGCTACTTTGAAACGAATTTGTATTATCTCCTAAGAACTCTTGTGTATTCGTGTTGGGCATAAAGTTGTTGGTAGGTACGTATGACGACGTGATACTACAAGAACTGGGCATAAAATTATTTGCACTGTAGCTGTTGTTTTGAAACGTAGTGGGGTAATTTTGGGAGAATGAATTTGATTGATAATTCTGGCTGGTAGGCATATAGCTGTACTCTTGTGAAACTTCACCATACGGTACATAAGAAGCAATGTTTTCATTAAAAAGACCGGGAACAATAGTCTTGCTCTGGCATGAATTTTGCCTCTTTGTTGATTCACTTGAACCTTGGTTTCCTATTAGAGCTTCAGCAGAATAGCTGCTAGGCATATTTTTTGTATTATTCCGTGAAGGCTGTTTGCTTTCGTTAAATAAATTGGTCGCAACAGAAATGTTAAAACCAGATTTTTCGGTCTTCTGATAGTGCTGCATTTCCTTATTAGACTCTGCACGACCACTAGATCGTTTGGCCTTAGGAGTGTTTGTTTTGGCTCGAGAGCCACTACTTCTTCTTGAAACTATCTTGGCAGGTACATTTTCTTGGCTCTGTTCAACTAGCTGACTAACTGATAAGAAACTGGTTTGACCACTTTGATTCTCGGAATTTCCTGTCTTTCTGCGATTGTCCCTGTTTCTATCTTTTAGGTTTTTTTGATCTACCATAGGAGAATTATTAAGAGCTAAATCGCCAACTAAAGTTGGCAGTGTTGATGAAACAAATGAATGTGCATGAGTTGTATCTAGAAACTGAGGCATTTTATTGGGCGACCAAGAAAATTGATTCTCTTCAGTTTCTGATCGTTGATAAGTGCTATAAGCTGGAAGAGATATGTCAGATGCTTTTCTAAACTCCTGAGTAATATTCAAATGATCATTAGGGTTGTAGACAGAAGAATTAAAATAGGTATTTGACGGCAATGTAGTAAACGATGTATTTGATATCAAATTTGAGTTAAAAGTGGGTTCCTTGGAAAATGGGGGCAGAAAATAATCTGGTTTATATGAAGCTGTAGTGCTGGGGGTAGTCATCCAATTAATCGGTTTATTCTGAGGAGGCTTGGCTTTTGCTTGCATATTATTATGATTTGTTTTCCCTTTTGGATATATCTGGGAATTAGCACTGCAACTATTATTAAAACTTTTTCTGTTACAGTCCATATAATTATTATTGTTTGCAGTATTGAAATTCCTGCTGTCTCCCTCTGTGGCCAATGAGCTGCAAAATGTATTACTAATGCTAGCACAAGTGTATACAGGAGGATAATTTTTATTTACTGTAAACTGATTACTAACCGATGAATTACAACTTTTGTAATTTGAATAATTTGGAAAACTGTTGGACGATCTTGACGTATACATTGGGGCAGGTACATTATTATTATTGCTATGTTTATTGTTATTTACATAATTTCCATTTGAAGCGGATTTAAAGGAAAAAATGTCATTGTTTATATCTAAAAGATTTGTGTTCATTTGCACCAGTGATGAAGACATAGTTTTCTCAATAATTTGTTCTTTTGCGGCTTGTGTTGAACAGGACCGCATATTACCTTGATACACAGGAAATTTACCATGTGCTGAATCTTTAGCATTAATGTCAACTTTATTATTATTGTTTGATGGTTTATTGCTTACGAGTTCGTCTTTATTGTACTGGACAGAAGCCGGAAATTTGACGTTTCTAGACGATTTTGTCTGATCATTTTTATTATCTAGGGAAGACAGATGCTGTATGCTGGTATTATTGGAAAAGCTAGTAACTGTATTTGCACTTGAAGTTACAACACTGGCAATACTAGGCTGACACGTGGTATTTGTCATGCTGCAATTACTGTAAAATCCTCCGCAGTTATCTTTATTATTAAAAAACGAAAAGTTATCAAAGTTCAATAGGTTAGGAGTCAGGCTTTCGGAATAAGACTGTGTTGGTTTCGATATATCCATTGTGCCGATTTGCAACAAATTAGGAGTGCCGGCATGGCTTTCAGAATGTTCGTCACCCATTACCTCAGCCACTTTAACCCCTGAAGAAACCAATGGGAACGCCAGAAGGAAAGCTGCAGTTGGTGAAGTTGATTCTGGATTCTGACAACCTGGGGGAACTTGAAATGACGCGAAAATGTCATTGGACAATTCTGTCTGAGGAAGATTCATTTCCAGAGATTTTAAATCATTAATATTACTATTTTGTGAAAGAACTTCTGCCTGCAAATTTCCAAGTTCCAGTTGTTTTGTACCTTGTTTGAAAAAAGATGAACCAGTAGTGTAAGTTTTATGTTGCATATGCATTTCCAGAGGTTTTGGATTAACTGGATCAGCATTTCTTGACGTAGCAATGTTACCTTTTAACGATTCATTGGTCTGGGTATTAACGCATGATGAAACACAACTTTCTGCGCGTAGTGAATTGACATCAAGCTGCTTTGAAACATTTGTGGGGACGTTTCTTTCAAAAGGTGAATCAATCTTTTTTAAAGATTCTGGAAGAGGCATCATGTCTGGATGGGAAGTAATAGCTGCAAATCTTTCCAATTCATATTTGCTGGAACAACTTGTTGCGAGCAATTTGCTTGAAGTAAAAATATCTGATGGTTTGAAAGATTCTTTGTTAACGTCAACAGCTATTTCTGTCTGTTTAGGTACAGGAATAGCAGGCATCTTCGTTTCAGATATATTTTTCTCTGTAGATGCATCAGAAATAAAACTAGTAACTTCATGTGATTTCATTATTTTTCTATTATCATTGGCCATAAAAGATTGAATAGGAAAGCTCTCAATTGAGGAGACTTGGACAGAAATATTAGGCTGTATTTTCGGAACTTCATTCACAGATTGTGGAACTATAGATAATGTTTTGTCAGTAGCAGTAGAAGTAGGAATGGGACGATTATTTAAGACTTGAGGGTCATTCACTGAAGCTGTTTCACTACATGCCTGACTAAGATTTTCACCTCCTAATATTTGATCGCAATTTTCATTACTTAGTTGTACAGGTGTTTCTTCAGATTGTGCAGTCAAAGTAGGTGTTTCAAGGTCACCTGAATTTTGATTTTCCTTTATGCTAGCAGGGAAGGAATTAGATTTATCACTTTTTACAGTTTCACTGTTTGTTTTCCGCTTTTTTGCTTTGGTTTGTATGGGCTCTGGTGCTCTCTTCTTAGCTAAATTCTCGCCTACAGACGTTTCTACTGGAGCATTTGATTCTTTCTTTGGTTGGTTATCTGTCTGGGTCTTTTTGATATCCAAACATGTATGCTTATTATATCTTGATGACAGCGCTGGAATGGGAACTTTATTCACCTGAGTAGTTCTTGTTATATTCGGTCTAGGCCGCAGAACTGGCAAACTATCTACACTTACCGAGTTCTTCAACAATGGGTTTGGAAGAGTTGGTAAAGTATGAATGTTTTCAGCGGTTCCTTTGAGATGAATTTTGGAATTTGAGGATATAGTAATTTTATTTGTACTACATGAATTGATATTATTTTTAGATGACACTAGAATAAGGGTAGATAACTGAGTTGGGGCAGGATTAGCAAAAACCGTAGGCAAGACGGGAAGTGACCCAGGAGTAGGAATAACAGGAATCACAGTACCATCGGAAAACAGTAACGTACTTGATCCTAATCCTGATAGCTGCGGATATGTGGGGAAAATGGAAGACTTAATCTCTGAAGATACTATTGGAGTTTTGACTAGCAGGGAGTTTGTCATAACTGAAATATTAAAAAGTTTTTTTAATAAAATATAATATTATAATAAAAACAAGCATCTTATTACATTTGTTTGTATATAGGACTATAACATAGTTTTATTCACAATATCGAAACATAATTCTTGCAGTTGACGCGCGTTTCACTCACACGCTACCCTCATCAGGTGTTGATTAAAACTTAAACATGACTTTAACCATCTCCTGATGATGCTAACATGGCTGCTTCAATATTGTGCATAAAACTCCATTGCAGTGCATTTTGCTGAAGGTTCCCCACAACTTAGTATATATGGGAACTAAATATAAATTGAAATTTCAATCATATTGAATCAGATCGCATTGTTTCTATATTTTCTGCAATTTATGAAAAGTACTACTTGTTGCCACTTGTTAACCAGTACGCTACCAACAAAACAATAATGGTTATATATAATCTGCATATAACTTTCATGGTAAAAATTGTATATCAAACATAATGCAGTGCAGCAATTTGTTTACACATTTTATAAATCCATGTATTCAAAAACTATCTCAAAAACATCAATAAAATGTATTTTAAAATAATGAAACATACTATAAAAAGCATAACTTACATATAAATTTGCAACTTAATTGATACTGTACAGTTTCAAATGGGGCATTCCATTTTCCATTTATTGTATAAAATAAATAACACATATTTGTGGATTGTTACCTGTTTGATTAATTTTTGAAGGAGCCTTGGATAGGATAAAACAAGAATTACTTGGTACAGTTTGCTGAGAGATGACAAAAAGACAATTGGGTGAAGAAATCAATTGTTTTTTTGATTTTCTGATTTTCGATTTTGTTAATCCTTTTTTAGTCTTCAACCTTGATTTCGAAATTGAACGTCTTGATCCTTTTACTTCATTTTCCTCTAAAACATAAAGTTACTACTGAGTTAAAGATAAAAGAGCATATCTATCTATTACATATTTACATTTTTGTGAAGCCCACTTTGAATAATAACTTGAAAGACTTTTTATTTATAAACTTAACTTTAATAAGTGAATGCCACATTTGTGTTATTTGTCAATAGGCAACTTCAGATAAAAGTGTCTGAAACATGAACTATTTATTTTGTTATTTACTAAGTAATATGCCCTTTGTTTATAGTGACAATAATAAAATTTACAGGTCATTAACAGCCAATTAAATTAAATGATGACCAATTTCTGTTGATTATAACTTACTTTCCAATTCCTTCTGTAAAATATTTGCACGTTGTTCAGTAGTAACTGTGTTTGCATCTTTGAGCGTTTTCCTAATTTTCTTAACAGTCTCGCATCCCGATGGGACTTTAATTCCTGCATTGCTAAGCAAATTGGCAAGTAGTTCATTTCTTAACAGGAGTTTCCTCACACGGTCTTGCAACTTCTTAATAACATCAGATGACACTAAAAGGAGAAGAAACTTCTCTAGCTAATTCTCTACTAAAACGGATATTTTATCCTTTTGTTAAATTGACCTTAGCCCTGTTACGTAATTTTAACAATTCCGTAACATCAGGTTGTTCCAAGTTCACTTGCAACTTTTCATCTTCAACCTGTTTTAAATTACTGTCTGAACCGACCCGGTAACAACAGTGTGGAAAATTCCATATGAAAATATTAATAAATAATGAATTCTTCTTGGAATGTTTGTGTTGTCCATCAAGTTCATTTAAAACATTTTTTATCTTTTAAATATATCAGTCGATAATTATTTAGTTATTGTAAAATGAAGATTAATATTATGAATTTACATAAATACAGCAGTAGAATATAATTATTTGAAAATGATAAATAATTTCAAAAATGCAGCTCATATGCTTGAAATCGGTCGCTTCGTGGGGTAGAATAGTAAAACATTGATGCGCGTCGGTGCGTTCCTTTTTTAAGAAGTGATTCTGACTGAAAGGTAGGTAAGGAATTTTTGATATATCTTGTACCAGCGACCAGATCGAGAAGACTGGGAAGGTAGTCTCTTGATTTTCTTTATTTCTTGTGTTATTTGATTTTTATTTCAAGTTTTCTTATATCTAAAAGTCTATAGGGGAATAAAACTGCTAAGCTTTCAATTTGCGTGTAACATTAGGGGTGACTAAAGTCAAAAAGTCAAAGTTAAAATACGCTTCATTGTTAGAACAAAAAATTGTTGATAACAAAGCAAAATGAAGCAAAAATATCTTAAATCCTAAAACAGTATTCAATACTAAAGAGCGATAAGAAGTACATACAGGAAAACATAATATGAGAAGCCACATGGTTAAAAATAATTCAGAACATAATATAAAATACACACAATCAGAGACTAAAGATTTACACTAGCTACGGTCATTGAGCATAAAACTCAGAAAGACTATAATAGCCCCTCTCCACCAAAAACTGTCTTAGACGCCGCCCGCCTAAAACACCTGAGTGAAGCCGCCCCCTTAATATCGCGCGGAAGGTGGTTGCACACCTTTGCACCCTCATAAAAAATAATTTCTGCGTTAGAGTGCTAGCAATTTCCAGTATATAAATACAAGTCACTGTAAGGATTCTCTCCTGAATGAAGAGGGCGGCAGGATTCCCGAGTTTTTGCCCTGCGTATGTATCTGAGAGCCCTTTTTTGTAATATAAAGGGTGACTGGATAAGATAATTGCTAGCATTACCCTAGAAACAGATCATAGGGAAGACGTGACTCGACAAGGGCAAAGTAAACAGACCTACCAACTGCCGCGCCAAGCTCTTCAGCCGCCACCCTCGCAGCAAAGCAGCCTCTTGATATTTTGTTAGCAAGATCAACTATGCGGTTCTCAAACTTGAGTCCATTATCAATGACTACACCAAGGAATCTGCTGCTAGGGGGCTGCATAATTGGGTCACCGCCAACCGACACACCCCCGAGGTCACCCCTAAAACGCAACAGCCCGGTCTTTGAGTCAACCCAAACCTTTATTCTTTGAACGTCCGCCAACAAGGTTAAGCACAGGGACTCACTGTTAAGGCTATGCCAGAGAACTGAGGTGTCATCGGCAAATAAAGTGAATTTTCCCTGAATGTCAAGATTTGTGAGGTCATTGACATACAGGAGAAAAAGTATGGGACCCAAAACAGAACCCCGCAGCACTCCCCAGGTTACCGACCCATATCCAGAGGACCCAGAGCTTAGGAAGACACGCTGACGACGACCCCTAAGGTAGGAAGAAAACCAGGACAATGCCACACCTCTGAAACCATAGCAGTGAAGCTTCCGAAGCAGAATCTCATGACTGACACAGTGAAACGTCTTTGATAAGTAACAAAAATCCGCCGCGGAAACCCCACCACCATTAATCTGGGCATACAAATCATAAAAAAAATTATACACAGCATTATCAGTATTGTGACCCTCTCGAAGGCCAAACTAAATTTTACTAAGGATATTATTTGACCTCAGATAAGACATGACACGAAATTTAATCAGATTCTCAATCAGCTTTGATAGAGAGGACGTGGACAGAGCAGAAATGGGTCTGAAGTTTGAAGGTTCATTATGAATTGGAATAACTTTGGCTGATTTTAGACAGTTCGAATATGTGCCCATCGTCCACGAAACATTGATTGCGTCAGCAAGTGTCATCAAAGCTACGTCAGGCAAGTTAAGGAAAATCTTAGCGAAGAGTTTGTCCTCTCCAGAATTTTTTTTTTCATAGAGTTTAGGACTCTCTTCAGTTCAATCAAGCTGGTGGGCAAAAAAAAATTGGACAGTTATGTTTGACATGTAACCAAGGGGTTCAGTTGATGGATTGAGATTCTGTTGGAGATTATGGGCGATATTACAGAAGAAAGTATTTAGTTCATCAACGGGAACCTCAGGGTTTGCAACCAGTTAATAGTTGCTCCTAGCGCGTATATCATTTACAATTCTCCAGCATTTTCTTGGCTTACTTGAACTATTACTCATTCGATTCAGATACTATGACTTCCTAGCACACCTGATTAGTCGACGATATATGGAGCGATAGGTATTGAAGTATTGATGAAAGGTCGGACAATCAGGATAGTTTCTGATAATGTGAAGGGAACGCAGATTTTTAGATGATACCATAAGACCCCCAGTAAGCCAAGATTTCCCCGATGCAGCCTTCGATCTGAGCCGGACAATAGGAAAGGCAGCATCAAACAGGTGCACCAGCCTAGCGTGAAAGTCAGAGACAGGATCAAATACATTGTGCCAATCAACACAGGCGCTCAAACCACGAAAACGCTCATAACTCCCATCACTAAAAATTCGTCCCTAGCGGCGCTGATCTAACATGATTTCTAAGATCCAAGACCTTACAAACAATAGCCTCATGGTCAGACAATGCTGCATTTTAGTAGTGCAGTTTATCATAGTGCTGGGGAGGTTGGAACATATTGTTACGTTTTTCCCGTGGGTTCTTAACAGAATTACAACTTTGCTATTTTCAACTAATACTCTCTTTATTCACTACCACTGTATACAATTTAACTCACTAAACTAGTCTTATAACTTTACCACTAATATCTATTCAACACTCAATGATTAACTGAACTGAACTGAACTCTCCGACTGACTGACTAACATTCGCCTTAGGTCTGCTTATATATAACCTTAAATCTATCACGAATATTCGGGAAGTATTCCCGAGCCACTCTATACGATCTCGACGAGGCCATCGAGATAATTCCAGCGATCCTGTTCGCAGCCGGCCGGGTGATGACTCATACAGACAAAGAAGCGAGGGGCACGGCGGCTAGTTGTATAGGGTAGCACAAAAACGTTCGGATGGATGTTAGGTTAGCCGTAACAATATATAGTCAATTGTACTGGACGAGAATTTAGTGATATGAGTCGGTGAGTCAACATGCATTCGCAGGTTTAAAGACAGATTACACAAACGCAAAGTAGAAGCACAGTTCTTATCGTTATAATCTACATTAAAGTCCCCTGATATTACAATATGACAAGAGCAAGGAATTTCATATGGGAGACTCGCCAGACATAAAAGGAAATCACTAAAATCTGAAGCTGGCGACCCATAAATGCATACATATAAATTCTTTGGCCTGGTTGATATCATACAGAATTCTAACGTAGTTTCTTTTAGGAGGTAATCAAATTTATTTAAACGCTCAAATGAACCCCGCCCCAAAAACACATAATTGTCCAGGATCATGCAACCCCCATGGGACACTCGTGTTCTGCTGAAACTGGATACTACTGTATAATTTGGCAGATAGACAATTTTATTCAACTTCAACCAATGTTCCGTAAGCAAAACAATATTGTGTTTATTTAAATCGCTCAAAAATATTGAAAGTTCAGCTGTTTTATTCCGCACTGATTGAATGTTTAATAACAGGAGAGAATATTCTTCAGAACTGTTTACTTTCAGCGAGAGTGCATTGTTTATGACATGTGTGTTAGAATGAGTAGACAGGAGCGTCCCACAGGTTATTGGGAAATCGGTGGTATGCGAAGAAAAACCAGTTACTTCTGAGTGATCAGATGATGATGCTCTGAAAAATTTGAAACCTGATAGTTTAAGTTACAGACATCAATCAGGTAAAGTGTGATACATAATATTTCGTGAATTAGCATCGGCCATTTACACGTGAATATCTGAGATCCCGTTTACAGGTATCTTATTTTATTTCGCAAATTGTTTGAATTAAGCCGATATTTAGGACGGTATATGAACAAGCGTTGTCTGTTGTAGTGTCTGCCTACTATAGTTTCTTATGCGACGTTGTCTTTAGCCGTGGTATATTTGCCTGTAGGGCATATGAAATATCAGGTTTTTGGAGCTAAAGGCGTTTTGAAAAGAGAAGAAAGAACTTGATCATACAAAAGAGGGGAGTTATTAAATTTCTATTTTAGTTAAGCCGCAATTATATTTGCAAGCATCAGCGTGAACCACGTGAATATTGTGCTCCCTAATAATCTAATATTACTGATAGATTAATAATACGTAAAATTTTAAACTTGGTATCAAATTGGAGTGTACATTTTTCTCTAGAAAATATATAAAGTGGAACATTTTGAAGCAATCAAATATTTATTTTTATCAGCAAAAACTAAATCTGATAGAATGGGGATCGACTATTCCAACAACATAATGTTCTTTAATAAATGAATTTTAAGTTTTTTTATCCGGGTTGTTTGTGTGTACAAATTATAGAATACTATGGAAACATAATACAGTGTGTCTCAGAAATGTTTAGAAGTTGAAATAAAGAAATATAAGAATGTCGACATTTAAATGTAAGAATAAAGAATCTAGTTTATTTTTTTGCGTGGTATGTTATAATGCATTCCACAGAAGCTGTTGGAGTAGAGGAAATAAACAATATACCATTTTAAATGGCAATTTTTTATCTGTTCTCGAAACTGTGAAGAGGAGGCAACTGATCAGGATCCGGAAACCTTCGACATTCTAAAAGCAATCATTAATGACCTTAAGAAAGAAATTAGTGAAAAAGATTCCTATATCGTAAGGTTTAAACGTATCTCGATGTCCGTGGTCGAAGACGCTTCACGAAATGAAGCCGAGTTCTTAAAAGAAATTGCGGAGAAAGATGGTAAAATCAATGAAATGGAAAATAAGCTTGATAAACTACAGAACGTTATAGGAGGAAGTAACAAAGAGTTATGCTCAAAAGGGGTTCAAGTGCAACCAATGGTAAAAAAAAAACTCAAGTCAAACTGCTATCTTACAAACAAACTCATTGACGACGCAGACAGATGCCACTACTGGCCAATTAATAAAAGGAGATGCTATGACTCAAACAGATATATGCTGTCCTAAGGATACTGGCATAACCTCTGATACGGATTTGTTAACCCAAATCGGAGAACTGGAAACCATTAATGCGAAACTTTGTGCGGACATACAAGTAAATATCTCAACCATAAATAAACTAAACGCTGACCTACTCGAGTTAAAGGAAGTTAAAAATAATATGGCATCTGCCTTGGATATGCTTCAGGCTGACAATAGAGTGTATGCTGTACAACTGGAACAGGCAAATAAAAATAAAAATGAGAATGATACGTCACTATGGGAAGAAATGAAGGAATCAGGTACAAATAGTGGTAGTATTACTAATATTAATCTAAATAAAGAAACTTTAACACCTACAAATGAAAATCTGCAAAGGGATGCCACATACTCTAAAAAAGTTCTTCTTTTGACAGACGGATATGGCAAATTCATGTATCATTATCTTCGAAAAACTATAGATAGTGATCACGGAATTCAAACAGTCTGCAAACCTGATGCACCATTTGATGAACTGGTTAAGGATCTGGATTGTTATATTAAAGACTTTACAAACAAAGATTACATAATTGTCTTGGTAGGTCCCAAAATTAAAAATCTTACAAAAAAGCATATATTAATTTTAGCTAACAAATGTTTTTTTACAAATTTAATTATGTGCACAGCTCCATTCAATAGCTCTGTTTCTAACAAACAAAATTCTTTTATGAATAATGAACTCTATAATTTTGTGTTTAATTTGTCAAGGTTTAACAATAATGTCCAAGTACTGACTTCAAATACTGATTTATCTACTAAATGTTTTGTAAGAAATTCTCCTTATCTTAATAAAATAGGGCTAAATATATTGGCTAAGAATATCAACAATGCTATCTGTGGATCCAATATGGCGAGTAATTCATACTGTAACTTAGTATATATTAATAAAAATGAGGGTATTTCGCTTGTGCCTGATCTGGATGTTCATGGTGGCAATAGAGTGGTAAACAGTAATTCCAATCCAGGTTCATTAGTAATAAGTGCTAGTAATATAGGGGACAACTCTTTGTCTAATATTTCATTGACATCCGTAGAATCTGCGGCAAATTTTCATCAGGCAGTAACAAATATGGCAAACACTTAAATAACCATGATATCTCTATATATTACCAAAATTGTAGGGGTACCAAAACTAAGTTAGATATACTTAGATTTAGTTTAGTGAATAGTGATTATGACATAGTAGCATTATCAGAAACATGGCTTAATGAGTCGATAACTACTGCAGAGGTAAGTTTTTGCGATAGAATATGCTTAAGGAAAGACAGAAATAGATTAATTACTGGAGAAACGCAGGGTGGGGGAGTTTTGCTTGCCATTAGAGACTGCTACACCATAGCAGAATGTCAAATATTTGATGAGGATCAAGAAGCATTATGTGTTAAAATTAAACTTAACAACAATGTCTGTTTATTTGTGGTATTAGTGTATTTTGTCCCCAACAGTCCAAGTTTTATATATGAAAACTTCTTTGAGAAAATAGAATCTAGTGTGATTGATAGAAATGTAAGTCCTAAACTAATTATTATAGGTGATTTTAATATTCCAACTTATGTTAACCCAGTATCTTTATGTATGAATTTAAATATTCTTAAATCATTTTTGGCATTTAATAACTTGACCCAACAGAACCAAATTAAAAATAGTAATGATGTTATACTTGATTTAGTAATATCCTCATTTGATAATATTTTTGTTGATCAAACAGAAGACTCTCTATTGCCAATAGATAGTCAACATCCGTGCCTTAGGGTCTGCATAAATACTAAAACATCCATCCAATCCTGTAGACTTGTGTCAACAAAGAAATATAACTTTAAAAAGGCTGATTTCCCATTGATGTACCACCTATTTAAGACTCAGAACTGGGAGTTAATGGACAATTGTACTGATGTGAACGCCGCTTTGGATGCCTTCTGCGGTATCGTCGGTAATGTTTTTGAAAGGTGTGTTCCCAAGTCTACTCAGATGGATAAAAAATACCCTGTGTGGTTTAATAAACAAATTATTTCCCTTATCACAAAGAAACATAAATATTTCCTAAAATCAAAAAGATTTAGATCAAATTACTGGAGGTCCAAATATGTTAACATACGTCGCCTAATCAAATATAAAATAAAATTAGCCTATTCCAAATATTTGCACGATGTAAAATGTAGTTTAAAAAATAACCCCAAATTCTTTTGGTCCTATGTGAATGGACTTAAGTACAGTCCAGATGTTCTCCAAGAAATGATTGTTGGGGAGAAGACATATGTTGGACCACAAAATGTTGCGGACGGTTTTGCTGAGTTTTTTAGATCAGTTTTTATTGATGACGTTGAATTAACTTGCAAGAAATTTAAGGAAAGTTCGCACTTCTGTAATAATTTAATAAGCAAGGCTGAAATTGAAACGGCTATCAGAAAAATTAAAGGCAACAAAGCCATAGGTCCTGATGGAATACCCGCCTATGTCCTAAATGGCTGCAGTGAATATTTATTGTTGCCTCTTCAATTACTGTTTAACCTAGTCTTAAAAACGTCTGTGTACCCCGCTAAATGGAAGGTCAGCAAAGTCATACCTGTTTACAAGTCTGGTCCCAGGCAGGATATAAAAAATTATCGCCCTATAAGCATTGTGTGTGCGATCTCAAAAGTTTTTGAGAAAATTATTTTTGAAAGGTTATTCAGTGAAATTTCGGGCAAAATAACAATATACCAACACGGTTTCTTTCCTAAAAGATCAACCTTTACTAATCTGATAACTTTCTGCCAATATGTGCACGACGCAATTAACAGCAAGTCACAAGTAGACGTAATCTATACAAATATGGAGAAGGCCTTCGATAGAGTGAGACATTGTGTAATCTTAAACGCCTTAAGTGAAATGGATGTTTCATCGTATTTAATTTATTTAATTCCATCTTACCTGAATTTCAGATCTTAATATATAGAAATTAATTAAGGGATCAGTAATGTACAAGAGTACCTCGGGAATACCCCAGGGTTCTAACCTAGGTCCCCTTCTTTTTTTAACTGCAATCAATAATATTGTCAACAACCTTGATAATGTCAAAGGTCTTTTATTTGCCGATGATTTCAAATGTTTTCATATCATAAACTCTGTTGAGGACTGTAAAACTCTACCAGAGGGTTTTTGTAATGTTGCTTGTTGGTGTACTACAAATAGTTTTAACCTCAATGTAAGTAAGTGTATGTGTATGACCTTCACTCTAAACAAAAACCCTTACCATTTTAACTACACATACAATAATTTAAAAATCAAAAGAGTTGACAGTCAGAAGGACCTGGGTGTGATATTTGATGCGAATCTTCGTTTCTCCAACCACATTAGTGCAAAAATTGAAAATGCCCAAAAAATTGCAGGCTTTATAGCAAGAAACACCAAAGCTTTTGATATAGACATAAGTTTACATCTTTTTGACGGCCTGGTTTTGCCTACATTTGAGTATGGTTCAGTGATTTGGTCTCCTCAATATGATGTGTGGATTGGGACTATCGAGAAGGTACAAAGAAAGTTTTTAAAGTGCTTGTATTTTAGAAAGTATGGGTCATATCCGCAGAGAGGCTGCGATAATGAGTATCTGTTGGGTATCTTTGGTAGGATGTCGTTAGAGAAAAGGAGACATAAAATATTTCTGTGCACAATGTTTAAGTTGCTGAAAGGCGAAATAGATAGTCCAGATATTCTTGGCCAGTTACCATTTGCAATCAATAGAATTAATTCTCGTCACTCACACACTTTCTATTTAGCATTTCCTAGGACAAATTTATTTAAAAACTCTCCGGTATATAAAATGTGTTCACTATTTAATTTGTACACCGCAGACATTGACATAGATATGATTACTCTTAAAAAATTTAAACAAATTATTGACGGAAAACTACGAAAAACATTTAGGGGTATAGCGGGTGGACAGTCTATCGTTTTTAGATTTAAATTTTAAAAACTGACCAGAACTTTTATAAAACATTGTACATTGACATTATTGTTTTTGACATTTGCATGTATAACGTAGGAGATAAGGTTTTAATATTGTTAAACTTTTATTGTTTTTATTGGCTATACAGGGTGAAACAAATTCGCTTCTCACTATTGGGATCTTGTAAACGGTAAGAGATACAGCAAAGTTTAAATTGGGGCAAAGTTGCGTAATTTAAAGGTCATTGATATGCCGTTGAGAAATTGAGAAAATTCCAACTACTTCCGGAGATATCCGTAATAAACCGAAAATCAGCTATTTCATTTTTATTTTTTCCTGACTTTATTTCAAGATATAATATAAAATGAATTTAACATTATTATGGCCACTTTTTCTCCTTTATAAGATGGCAGTATCAAATTTTAAATATGACGTTTCGTGTCCGGGCCCCCATCATCAACTTAATTTTTTTAAATACGGACCTGGATTTTTTATTTAACTTTTTAGTAGCCTTTGGCCTCCTTAAACCAACGATGTATTACACTTATCAATAAATCAACAAATCTAGATTTTTTCCATAAGAGATAATGCGTTAGACAGAGATGGGGCGATCTTTTTTTACATTATTTCACTTATGAGAATATTTGTTACCGCTATTAGACAAGTGTGATACATCGTTGGTTTTGGGGGACCAAAGGCTTCTAAAAAATGAAATAAAAAATCCAGGTCCGTATTTAAAAAAATGAAGTTGATGATGGGGGCCCGGACACGAAACGTCAGATTTAAAATTCGATAGCGCCATCTTATAAAGGAGAAAAAGTGGCAATAATAATGTTAAATTTATTTTATATTATCTCTTGAAATAAAGTCAGGAAAAAATAAAAATGAAATAGCTGATTTTCGGTTTATTACGGATATCTCCGGAAGTAGTCGGAATTTTCTAAATTTCTCAACGGCATATCAATCACCCTTAAATTGCGCAACTTTGCCCCAATTTAAACTTTGCTCTATCTCTTACCGTTTACGAGATCACAATAGTGAGAAGCGAATTTGTTTCACCCTGTATTGTAATTGTATTGTTTCGGAATTGTTTTATATTTTTAATGTTAGTACTAATAAGTGGATATCTGTAATTGGCACAAACTGTTGATAACTTGTTGAATAAATAAATAAATAAATAAGCAAGCCAACTGATAGAATCGATCATATTGGCCTACTTATATGGTTCACATTTAAGTTCTAGTTGGAGGTAGCAATTTTTAGAAGTTAATATAACCAAAACCTTTATTTTTTTTTAATTTCTCATTATCTTTGTTTTATAATTCAGCTGATTTTTGGGTTAGAAAGTAGCTTTCAGGCAATAATTGAATTCTGATTACCTGTGTATTGATTTCACTTTTGCTTTTGCCTTATTATTATAATTGTTTTTTGCTTAATTGAAATGCTCTTTGTGACAATATTATATTATTTTTAATCTGTTCACTGCCTTATTGAAAACATAAGTGTTTACAGACACAATTTTGTGCAAATTGGCGCTTATTTAATTAAATATCATAATTTCCCTTCAGCTTCTTTTCGCATTTTCAGCATTGTTAATGGATAAGAATTATTTCTAGTTATCTCTTGTCAATTTCTATATTAAAAACCTAAGCTAAGACAAGCGACGTTCTCCGCCAAATTGAAACAGAGTTATAACAACATGCTTGGTGAACTCTTTAGCTGCCTTGTACTGGTTTATTTTTCATGCTACTGAGTCCACACACACTCACACAGATTCTAGGCACTACAGCGACTTTTGGTAACACTCTTCAGGAAGTTCGGAGGAACCATAAGGTAATTAAAGGGCAGATATCACCAAGAACATTCAATAATTGTTAGGTACCATGAAATAAGACTATTCAACTTACTTCCAGATGGCGTTAGGCTTCTGCCAACTAAACAACTTAAGACTCATTAAAAAAAAATTCTTTTGCAGAATGTTTTCTTTTCACTTAACGAAATGTATGAAAATTTAAATAGCTGTACCTGATTTTCAAAATGTCTTGTTTGTCCAATTATTTTGAACTCATGGGTTTTTCCTAGTACATATTTTAATGGAGTTTTATATATTGAGATTTTAAATTTTATAATTGTGTATGTATGTGTGTGAATGAATAATCATATGTATGTTTGTATGTATGTTTTTATTTTCTATTACACTTAGTGTTTTACTTAATTGTTTTTTTTTTTAGCTAATAGACTGAACATTTCAGTATAAAAACTACCGTAAGATGTAATTGTTAGTGAAAATAATATTATAGAGAATAATCTCTTTGTTAACTTTATGGATTTTTATACTAGTTTTAATGTTACATATACAGGTATCTATTTTAATTTAATATTATATTGTTCTGACGTGTGTAAGAAGTTTTTTTTTAACTTCATTATAACTTCCATAACATGAATAAATTATATTCTATTCTATGTAATAGAATCTTAAGTTTCATCCTTTATTTTTGTTGGAAGGAAATCTAAATAGAATAATTGTATTTTGAAATTTTTAATCTTTTATTTTACACCTTTTCACAACAACCAGACTCAGAAATAAATTTTAACCAGCATGCTCCGAACCTATACAACCTGAGCTTATCTTTCAGTTTATATTTTTAGTAAATTAAAATAATAATTAAAAAGGAAAGTGCATTTATAGTTAAACCTCTATAGTAACAAATTGGCTTCTTATTTGAATTATAGTAATAAAACAATATAATATTGTCAGGTCTCAAGTAATCAAAGGAGGTAATCTCCAGGGGTAAGCTTAAAAGAGAAAACAATAAAAACATATGGGTACTTGTGGGTTTTCTATTATCAAAATATTAAATATCAATCTTTTTTCAATACTATTATCCAGTACTATAAATTCTTGCAAGAAGCTGAATAGTGCTTAGCCATGCCTAATCCAAATTAAATTATATTTTATAAATGCCAACACACCCATGTAAGCAAGGCATGCGATAATATAATTTCACACACCTTTTAGCCTCTCTTCTGTTGACTCCTCATTTCCTGAACTCACCAATATATTCTTAAGCTTCTCATCGAGATCTTTAATTGTTGATGTAGCATGAATCAATATATCTGGTTTGCAAATAGGCTTAGATAAGTCATAAATTGGTAGCACCTTCCATAATTTATTGAAATAATCATTGAGACGATTTCTTCTTTCTTTTTCCCAGGCACGAGTTTTGCTGAAAGAAATATGAAATTCTATGTTTAAATTGAGCACTCAATTTACACTATACAATGCATAAACTGATCAATTCCTGCCTCAACTTAAAAAAAGCCATGTTGATAATCTCTAATTTTATAATATACCCTCGAATATACCTAAATGAAAAATATCAGAAGGAGAAAAAATAATCATTAAACAACTATCATGATCATTAAGTGTATGAAATAATACAATATGGTGACTATGAGTTACAATATATTTGTAATTTTTTTCTATGTGACATTTCAAAATGAATTTTTGCTAGAAAGCAAAATTTTAACAAGAATACTATTTATTACTTTAATTTTTTGTTGAAGAAACTAAAAGAACTTGACTTGTCTCTAAGAATGTTTTCTTTTCCAAGAAATGCCTATTCCAAAGTAGGTTGCAATAGTATTGCAATCATTGTTGGTATTACCACTTTTTTAACAGGATGAAATACGATGCTAGACTTATTTGTATGAATAGTATCTCAAGAAGTCTTCCTACACAAAAAATAAATATCACATTTCTGGATGAAGTATTTATAGTACAAAAGCCACAAGTATCCGGTTTCTCAAGATTTCTGGATAAAGTACTATTATAGCTAGCATAAAAAGCAAACAGTATCAGGTTTCCCAAGGTTTCTGGTAACAAAGTATTCTGGGCATAGATAATTACAAAAGTAATGTGATTGCTCGTATGATTGTAATTAGCGAAGAAGCTATGTACAATTATGACGATGACCATATTATTATAATTGCCAGAGTTGAACCTGAAATTAAGTCATCTACTCTGGAGCGAGAGCAGGTAACTATTAATAAATTAACCAAGAAGCAGAGCCGTACTAATAGGTAAGCATGTATTGCCTAATATTCTGTACCTTTTTTCACGAACATTTTTCTTAGGTTTGCTCATAGCTCTGATACAACCAACCAATACAGTGCATAATTATTGTAATCACCTACACAACATTATTTAATACAAATTTACATCTATATTGGCCTTTAAATCATATTTTAGCGACTGAAATAAAAATTTAGGTATAAAATATGTCGTGACCAACTGAAAAATAGCGCAGATTATTGAATAATTAATTAATTACAGATCAGATTAATGATTATCAGATAAAAAATGTAAGTAAATACTCTAAATAAATAGTAAATAAATAGGCAGATAGTGGTAGTGTCTACTGTCTAGTGTCATATGAGGAGGTGTCAGGTGTCTGCTTCCACGCGTCACGTGGAATATATTTTCTCTTGTGTAAACGTGTCACGTACACGAGCGTCTACGGATAGGGCTAAATTTTTGATGCGAAACCGTGCATGCGTCATTTGTCCGAAATATCGGAATTATCCATGTCTACGTTCTAGCGAAATTCCTTCAACGCCTCGATGGTGTAGCAGGTAGAGGTTTTGCCTGTCATTTCTGCGCTGCGGGTTCGATTCCCGTCGGTCGCGACAGATGTTTTGTTTACCTTTTTTTAAGATTATGTTTGTTTTTATTAATTTACTTTTTTTTAATTTTGGGTTAGTTTGAGTCAGCCTTGGGTTAGTTTTGGTCAGCCTTGGGTTAGTTTTGGTCAGCCTTGGGTTAATTTTGGTTAGTTCTTGTTGATGGCGACCGATCACAGAGTGATATCCATGATAAATCGTGCCCTTGGTAAATTTACCAACAGATAGAGTTGGGCAGTCTGGCTCTTTTTTGAGAACCGGCTCACCGGATCCGGATCAATACAAAGAGCCGACTCACTGAACCGGCTCGCGGATCTTTTGATTTGCCCCCGTCCGATTCGCTCCGCTAGCAGTTTGCGCTCTTGGCTCTTAGCTTTTGCCGATCGCCGCGGCGACCGGCGAGTCACAGATAAGGATGGATATGTAAATTAAAATAATGTGTATTATGCGTAGCGCGCAAAGTAGCGCAATCTATGAACTATATTCTATATTCATATTCTGAACTGACAGAGATGCAAGCTAAAAATCTGTAAAGAAAATGAATAGACTGTAGAAATATTTTGGGGAATCCCGTAACCTAACTGAAACTAAATTTATTTTGATTTTATGTATTGTACTGCTTGCAAAACAACAGCGAATACAGTGATTATTACTTTTTCTTGTTAATGATTAAGTATTCCATTCGACTCTATCTATGTCATTTAGAAAAAAAGTTAATAAAGGAAAATGTAATTATTGTTGAAAAGTGCTGATCTTCGGCAATTAAATAGCAAACACAATTATTAGCAAACGAGTGAATAGGACTTTAATACTATAGACTCAATCTAATTAACATAAGTTGTACCCGTTTTCATTTAAAAACCATTTGCCTGCTCTGAGCGACCTGTAGTGTAAATCGCAATTCCGTTTCCGAGCCGGGCACTCCCTTCCTTAATCGAGTGCGAGTCTCGATCGGGACCCGTGAATCGGTTCTTTTAAAATGCGCTCGCACGGGTCTCTATAAAGATCCGGATCGCTGAACCGGTTCATTCGCGAACCACACATCACTACCAACAGATGACTATACCATTGTCTATTAATAAAGAAATACATACAAACATGGCTAAGACTAAACCGTATATGAATTTCACTTCCGGTCCTGCCGCTGCCGTCGAAGCACGAACACGTTGGAAACGAATAATTACAAAATTCGGCGCGGGTAGTGGAAGCTTATTGTCTAGAAAACATGCCCTAATCCTTCGGGGGGAGTCTGGAAAGTCGTGCCGGCTGGAAGGTGTAAGGGATGGGTCGCGCCGGCTGGAAGGTGTAAGGGATGGGTCGCGTAGTGGAGGATGATTCCTACTAAAACTCCAGGATCAATATCCGTACTCGGTAGCGTGGCCTGTGGGCGGTCGGGGGTATATCCTGGGGGATTTGGAGTCTCTGACAGAGTGTTTATACCTACAGTGTGCGAAGCCTCATTGCATAGGAACTCAGTCGTGCAATTCAGTAGCTTATATTTGTGCAAAAGTCGGGAATCACCGGGGGCACAGGCTCCGGGCTCGTCTTACTCCGAATGCAACGCTCCTCAAACCGGAAGATAGTGTAACACAAGCAGAAGTGTAGCTCTGCCACTAGGTGTTTTTCTTTCACCTACACCAACTGCACTAGTTGTACGCCAGTGTAGCTCCACCAAATAATCGTGCAGCAGCGAAAGAAAAAGCCATCTCACCCTTGTGATCGCAAAGTATTATTGCCTGTTTTATGACTGTTACAAAATTGTCTTGGGCCTTGGGTAGCAACAGCTTAACAAAATTGTAGGTTAAGTTTTGATTTGTTTACTATTTTTCCGCAGTTCGCCATTGTCCCACCATCCTGCACCAACTTACACCAACAAAATACTCGGTGGAGAAAGTGCTGCACTAAATGGCACTCAGTGCAAGTGCACCAGAGAAAGAAAAAGGGTTGGTGTAAAAGGTGTATTTAGTGCAGGTGAAAGAAAAACACCTACTGTATAAGCGGCGGCGAAAGGTGTGTTGGCAATTGCCTCGTAGCGAAGCCATTAAACAAGCAAGTCAAGTCGTATTTGAATTTGGCAACGTTGGGACTATTGACAACAGATGCGCTGACAGCTGACTGTGACAGTTCTTCAATTTTTCACAATAATCATTATTTGTATATCAAAACATTACCAAAAAGAAAAACTAAGTTTTTCTTGTTCAATTGAATCATAAAATTATATTTTATTTTAGTAAAGTGCGATAATACTACTTAACTCTGCGTTGTACGATGTAAGTGTTTATGTTTTTATTCAACATTTTCATAGGGTCTAAAAAACATGAAATGGTCACTAGCAGTATAATCCTTTATATTAAAATATCATTTAACGGTACGGGGACGCGAAAGTTATGAATGGGTCTATTTCTCTATTTTGACCTAGTCACAAATGGTGTGTAGTTAGCACATTTTTGCTCCAGCATTTTTTCGTAATTTGATAAATTTGAGTTGGCCTTTACTAATTACGTGACAAACCGGCAAAGTCAACCAAAGCTAATCCAAATTTGCTCCATTACAAATGGTGATGAAGGGAAAAAGGTACTAGCTTCTCACACATAAGTGTTTAAAAGAGCCTCTTCCGTTTTTTAAATTAATCATACTTATGCTCTACTATCTAAATTATAGGTATTATATTTATACCTGTTATTCATTCATTTAGTGTTTGTTGAGGACCAATGTGCTAATCAATTAATCATTTCTTTGATTACTTCTATATTATTTTTATTGATTTGATAAATTCTACTACTGTTTTAATGGTGCAGATTATAGTGCCGCTAATATGGTGCATATGATGTTTCACCTGTCATTTTGACTGATATTAATTCACTTGAGACAATACCAAAGCAGGATACTGTAATAGGAGTTGATGGCTGTTTTGGTTAGAAACCTAACAACTTCAGTAGGTATCAGATTGGGTCTGTATCCATATGATATGTGGATAGTATTTATTTATTTATTTCATTATTTAACAACAACAGATGCCAGTTTCAAGACAATGTGAACAATATCAAAAGGAAACATAAAAGGGTGTCAGAACTAAAATGAAATAAAATTAGCAAATTAACCTATAACAAAATAATCAATTATTATCAGATACCTCATACAAACAATATAGGTGTATATAAGTATATATTTCTAAGTTAGGAAGATACCTGATTCAGTGGTTGGCAGGAAGATTCTTGTAATGTTTGCATATACTGTCATATTGGTTGCCTAAGCAGTAAATTGCATGATACGGCTGGCAATTAAAATAATGAATTAGATTTTAGACATTGTAGAGGTAAATAATAGATGGCACGCGATTGTTTAAGTTTTTCCGCAGTTGACCACAGTCAGTTAATGAATATAAATCCAAACCATAGGCTAAGATGAATTATTCTTGGTGCTAGCAATGAAAATTTAAATTTAATGAGAAGCGATTCATCATCACTGCTCTGTGAACGGTAGACCCCATCCTCCTTAAATGCAATATATATTTTAAGAATATTATCTGCACTTACGATAGCAATAATATATTCGTAAAAAAAGGGTTTCAAATTCTGCACATTCGAATCCGGAATGTAATATTTATTTATTTATTTATTTATTTATTATTACATGTTCCTTTTGACAATATAAAATTGTATAGGAATAGTCAATACAAAGAAAAAGAAACAAGCTAAAAATCTTTAACTAAGGTCTTAAAACTAAATAAAACACAGAAGAAGCACATCTACCGTTCCAGCGCCATATACTCTTCAATGGAATAAAGACATTTTGATATCAAAAATTCTTTTAACTGGCCCTTAAACCTATTCACACTGTGACAATTTCCAATGCCTGGCGGAAGATGATTGAAAAGCCTTAGACCAATTACATTTGGGGACCTATACATTATCTGGGTTTTATAGGGTGGTATATAGAAATCTTGAGCAATTCGGGTGCTAAATGAATGTAACTGGCCATGCCTTGTACAGTTATTCCTATTTTTAAAAATATGCAGACATGTTTCAAATATGTACAGACCGGCAAGTGTTAGGATACTAAACTTTAAAAAGATCCCTACATGATGTTCTTTGATTGACACCCTCTATACATCTGATTATTCTTTTTTGCTTAATGAACACATCCTTTGATTTCGCTGAATTTCTCCAAAAGGACACACCATATCTAACTATAGAATCAACATGTGCATGATACATCATAATTAAATGTTTTTGTGTTAGTACATTTCTCAAGTTCAATAGTACATAATAAGCTGAGTTTAGTTTTGATATCACATAATCACAGTGCTTCTTCCAGTCCAGACAGGAATCCAAATATATCCTGAGAAATTTTACATGTTCAACATTGTCAATATTCACATTATTAAGTTCAAATTTTAGTTTATTGCAGTTTCTTTGTCTTGTGTGAAATCTAATACATTAAGTTTTATCCAAATTAAAATATAAACAACTACTTGCAAACCAACTATACAGTCTAGAGATTGCATCATCTACTTTACATTTCAACAGTTCGCCGGATGAACCTAAAGCCACAATATAAGAATAATATATATGAGTATCATATAACTTTAACTGAGTGGGTATTTTCGAAGAGTTTCCATGTTCAATGCACAAATCCTAACGTCCCCATAGATCCTTCTTTAACTTTGAGGGCATGTGAGTTTAAAGGTAGCTTGCGGTCAAAGTGGTGAAAACAATAATATAAAAATTTAACAAGATCTGGAATGCTATATTGTTTGCTAATCAATTTTCAAATTCTAAAAATGTTTTATTGTCTAAGAACTAAAATCAGTTCAATGACAACACTACTAAACACTAGACTGGTCCACAAGAGTGAATATCAACCATTTCTGTGGCAAAAATAGTGAAGATAACTGAGAACACCAATAATGCAAGCAGACTAAAAGTTACGATATGCATTACAAATAAGATTAGACTGAGCAAAGCCAGTTCAACAAAAATAAAGCAATCAAAAAACTGGATATGAGATGAACTCGTCCACACTATGATAAATCCTTTCAATCAAAACCCAGTTTCCTTATTGGCCCCGGAAACTTATTAAAAATCTTTGTGCCAGTATTATGACAAATTTTATTTAATTACTGCCGTGTATGGTGTAGCTACTTTCACAGTAAAGTTATCAAAACGAGTTGCTTAGTGACGCTGTTGTTCTATATCCGATCGTTTTTTTTCACGGACAAGGAATACCATCTCCAGAATAAACAATGACACCATAGTACGGATCATCAAGGAGAGAAACTATGGTCTGCAAGAGTGTCTAGGTTTCGCTTTGCAGATAAACCTTATTGGTCTTTGTTGCAAGACGAAAATCGGTCAGAGTGCGCAACACCAATGTGAAAATGAAGATGTGCTTCAATCAGCGCATAGTAAATACTTGTTGCAATCTCAGCATCCGATTCGCGAGAAACCATCTTAATCGCATTGCAACTCTGAGCGAGGCTCTTGTTCAATAATAAAATATAATCTGAAAACTCCAGCTTTTCATCAATATCAAGACCAAGAAATTTGTTTTACAGATTAGGTATTCAGTGGAAAAATATTTAAGTCACACTTAGCACACACGATATTTGTTTTACTTACATTCAGAGTTAGAAATTACTAAGCAATACTCCGTGAGTCACACATTCGGAAGCTTTTACAGGATCACAGAATACTGCTGCAACATGACCACGATTTAGCCCACAATATAAAGAATGTAAAAATGAGAACATAGAACTAAACTGCGATGCATTAAGTAGTTTACGCTTCTAAAGATGACAACAGGGAAATGGAACGGTAATTGGAACATGCCAATGAAATTTCTTTTTAATGAAATAGTCATGATTTTTTATGCTTAAATATTTAGGATTAGGTTGTTTTAACTTACCATTGGTTTAGATAGGTCAAGCTGTTAAGGTCTCTCTGAAGCATGTCATGGTCAACCGAAAAACCAAGTGCTTTAAAGGTCTTTAGGTCATCAGCAAAGAAAACTATATTACTTCTTATCTTCTCGGTAGTGTCATTTATGAATAAAAAAAGTAATTTATCATTAATACCAAATGTTACGTAGGAGTTTTTTTTTATTTGAAATGTGGATAGTAAAATGTATTATTCTATTTTTTCGCAAATAAATCAGTACTTTTGCTCCGACTCTCATATATATTTGAGAATCCCTTACTCTCTAAGGACTTGCGGTGCTATATACCCTCTCTTGGAGAGAAATTCTGCCAGTGTAAAGATAGCAACTAGTACTATTTTAAAATTGTGCTACTTTTGAAGGGATCAAAATCATCTATTAATGTAAGTACACCAAATAACATTTACACAGGTCAAGAACACAAAACAAATACAGCTGCAGAATCAATCATAGAGACTGACACTTAAAAAAAGTGAAATGAAAATAAATTGCTTAATAAACTTGCTAGAAGTTTGCAATTTTAAAAGCCATCAAACGATTAAAATGCTTTTAAGTATAGATTAAAATAAATTTATTTTCGCCTTGAACTTTCACACTTTCAACATATTTTTTCTGGAAAATACCTGTTTTTGTACATTTTTAGGCCGTGCTGCTGGTACTCGGCAATTCGTAAAATCCTGTACTCGGTTTAGATCCAAGGATAATAAGTTAGAGTTTGAAATAAGAGCTTGGAATAACAAGATGATATTTAAATGAAAAATTAGTATCTACGCTGTATTAAAGAACATTATTTTTTTATGTATTCTCTACTAGTCCAAAGTAGTCATAATGTGTGCATAGTAGTATCAGAAATCTTTATCAAATTATAAAACCACAAACTTGATTCTTTTTTAAAGTATTATCTACATGCCCAAAATAGTACATAATGCTCAAATCATAAATATTATCACCCATAATGGCTTTATAGATGAACGCTATTCAACAGCAGTCCTTCTATGTTATCATATTATTATAAAACCGACAAACTTGATGATGATTTGATTTCTCTACATGCCCAAAATATTCATATGGTTTACAAAAAAATTTAAGTTAGTTACTTAGCGATCAAATCATAAATATCACAGTAATATCAGAAATTACTCTATAGACGTGCGCCATTCATCAGAAATCCTTCTGTTATCATAATATTATAATTCCAACAAACTTGATTTTACATGCCCAAAATAGTCATATTGTCTGCAAAAAAAAATGGTAAATTGACTACATAGTGATCAAATGCGCCATTCATCAGCAATCCTTCTCTGTTATCATATTATTATAATTCCAACAAACTTGATTATTCTTTTAAATCAGAGTCATATCGTCTCCAAAAAAATTATCTACTTAGTGATCAAATCGTAAATATCATCATGATAGACATGTTTTATGTTGTAGTGGATGGTTAATTTTTTGGTGGTTCGTATATATCAGGCCGATTTACGGATTTGATCACTATGTAAATGATTCATGAAACGGAGTAACAGAAACATCCCAAAATCAAAAGTTGAAAGGGTAGGCGGTTCAAGAAAGTTGTGGCATATCCACCCTTTCTGATTGAATTTCTAGGACGGTTGGATCTGCTTTAAATCTGTGATGTTGCAGGTCATGTAAATTCGCCCTTATGTTCCTGTTTGTATACAAAATGTAAATTACTCCGTCTTGTTTTTCAAGTTAATTTTCGTCGTGTAAATTCTCCAAAAAAATAAACTCTTTAATCGAAAATTATGTTAGATTTCCTTTTATTTCGAGGAGAAGCAAATTACCATAATGTAATAAGCCGTCAAATTGAAAAAAAGGCAACGAAATTACAAGTACAGAGGCCAACGAGCTATTAAGGTCTCCAAGGGAGCTATTTTTAGCGCCCATTGTATCCCTATGTTTTAAAATAACCCGTACGCACACTCCATATAACAATGAAAAGCGTAAGGATTATAAACTGAGATTTCCCGCCCAAAAGTTTTCATTTTCTGTCGACTGTCGCGTTGCAAGTGGTGGGATATTCATTTACAGTTGTTGTAATAGTATTGTCGGTTATTGTTATTGGTTTATTGCTGTCGTTTGTGTCTTGGAAGTAAGTTTTTATGACACGCCGTTACTGTTAAAAAAAAATCTACTGACATGATACAGGCAGTATGTTTTATTACTATATTTTTGGTTATTTAATATTCATTTATTAAAGTACTTTTGTGACATAGAAAATGTTGTTATATTACTTGTATTTTAAATTTTCTTTATTTTTAACAGTGCTCGATCTGCTAATTACTGTTATTTGCATCTTAGAAATAATATAATGTGTATAAACAACATATCTGGTAGCAGGATAATTGCTGGCTTAATAACTATGAGAAGTTCTTCATTTTTGACAGTGAAACTGAATTTATTTATTTAAAAGGACCGCGAGTTAATTTTAGAATAAAAAAATAATTTATTGTTTTATTTACGTTGATTTATGTTATGTAAAAATTATTTTCTTCTTTTTAATTTTATTTTTCAGTAAGAAAGACTAATTTTAAGTAGGATATTCTCCGGGTTGTTGCTCAGTTGAATTTGATTGAGTTTCATAAACATCAGTCTTCACGCCGCTCAATAGAAAGAAGTTTAGTGGAACTAAGTCGGGTAATCTAGGAGGTCGCTCAACAGTTATTTTTATGCTATTCTAATTGATCTGGTTAGTGATCATCGAACTACTCCCAGCGAGGAATATTTAGTGAGTCGTTACTCCCTACTCATCTAACGCAACATATCCAAGTATGTTTTTTTTTTTGGTTTATTTACTTCATAAACTAACTATTAGAGCATCTATGGTTGCAGTATTGAAGATTTTAATTATGGTTTCTATCACCCATAACACTTGCCCACGTAGTTTGGATTTAACAACGACTGTTCGTTTATTAACATGACCATTTAAATAATATTCGGGCCAGATTCAGTTTCCTCAAATTTGGTTCAAACCTGCCGGATATATGCATAACTTACATTTCCATCAATTCATAAATAAATGTGAGTTCTACACGTTCGGCCAGAGTGTAAACTGTATGTAAACCATAGTAGCGAATAGCCAAATATACAGGGTGGCAATTTTCTACACCAAAGGAGGTATAAAAAACAAAAAAATCCATTTCTACAAGAGCGCAGGAGAATAAAAATTAGATATTTGGTGCACCACCCTCACCCACCTCTGGAGCACTACCCTCATCTACTTTAAAATCTTAAATGGCACCACCCCACTTGTTACACATCAAAAATGCTTTTCAGCGATATCAAATTTAATGAGATTTAAGTACGAAATGTCAAGTAAATGTTTTAAAAATTACTTTTGCAAAATTTGGCAGCAAAAATTCAAAAATAATCGTAAATCTAAATTTAAACATAGGTCTTATGTGGTGAGAGAGTGGTTGGACCAAAATTATCCAAACTAGTGGATGGGCAGAATAGGTACAATTAAGTGGCCATCCATACCACCTGACCTTACCCATACTTCTTTTTTATGGGGATACATTAACTATTTTACAAATCCCAGCCTTCTTCTCGGGAAGAATTGCGTCAGAAAATTGATGCGTTTTCAGAAAGTTAGGGAAGAGTTGCAAAACAAAATGAGAATTATTTTCAGCACTAAAAATAGTTACAAAACTGAGCAAAAAATCAAGTATTTGCGTTAAGAAATAGCAACACTGTTTTAATTTAGGCTTCAGATCCGTTTTCATTTACGTTTATTTTCTAATTTTTCCTGCCAATTCTTGCAAAAGCCAGTTTTAAAACATTTTTTCAAAATGTTTGGCATTTCTGCAAAGTCCTTTCCAGTGAGATGCAGCAGGACAGTTCGCCCTCCTGTGATTCTAGGAATTTTAACCTAGTATATTGATCATACAAGTATGGAATGATAATTGTATATTTTGCTACTAATAATACTACTAACACAGTCATTTTATTTGCTTCATTTCTCAACAAAAAAAAAATAAGTGCCACAATGAAAACAAAGTCCAATATGCAATACATTCAACTATTTCAGCGTATATTTCATATGCCAAAGATGCATTAGTTGTTTGGCCTTAAACATAACTCAGCTTACACTATTGGTAACTTAAGCTTGATAAATTGCTTTTTCATTAGTACTCGATTTGATATTTCCAGCAATAATGGCAGTCGAAATCTCTTAATGCTTGCGGAATTTTCCACACTAATTTTTATCCATTTAGTTATCAGGAATAGATCCATCATTAATGCGACAGGTCCTGATTTTATTCGTGCAATTTACTCTAGCAAATCCTCTTCAAACTTCCAATGGTGTTTAATCCAAAGATATAAATGTCTTTGGTTTAATCAACTTTTAAGAAGCAAAACTAAGGTCTGGTTGAACTACACAAGCTTCAACTCATTAATTGCGTTGCTGTCAAATTAATTAAAATTTTTGAAACAATGCATTTTGTATGGAAAGGTTCAACTACCAGCTGAGCCTAAGCTGTAATTAAGACTTTAATTAAACTTTTATACATTGTGGTATGGACAACATCTAAAAATTGGTGTGATATAAGAACAGTTGAAATATATTTGGAATCCTCCTTCTTCATGGTTTTGATAAGAATAGGTCTACATCAACAGATCTGGGCTGTTTTCTCGCGTCCACTCATGTTCGAACCACTTTTTAATCCAAGTTTAAAATATTTATTAAAATACGTCATCAGTTAGGACTACAACAATACGCAATATTTAAACCAGAACAAATTAGAAGATGACCAATAAAAATAACCTTTCATGAATTCGTGTCAGAAAATTAAATTTTGGCTTTAGTTAATCGACCATGTTTTTTAAATTATCTTTATTTGTTTGCAGTGTTAGTACTATAAATTATTGTTATTCGCTAACTTTCGGCTTTAGTTAATCGATCTTCAGTAGGCAATACCAATCTGGGTATGGTGGCTGAGAAATAATGAAGAATATGTGCCTGTTTTAATCATCATTTTAAGCCTCAAATGAAAACAAAAACATATCTTTCTCTCTACAACCCTTGTTTGGCTTCGATTCTAAATAATTTGAGTCAATTTCGTCATGACGTCATTAGTTCACCGCGAAAATTCACTATGTTGAAACTGTTTGAACCAGGTTCAAATAATTTGCTCTCGAGGAAACAGCTCTGAGGACTATTATAACACATGATGTAACGGAACCAATATAGGATAGACGTAATGTACTTAGATTCCACGAAAGCGTTTAATCGACTAAATCACTGCTTGTGATTCAGCAACTCTTAAACTGATTATTTTGACGTTACTTTCTTTGAAACTTACTTATCTAAGTAATAGCACCCAGTATGTCCATATGTATGCACGGTGACAATTTGAAAACGTATGGCAGTATTTTCTTCACTGCAGAAGATATCAAAAAACAAAATGCAATTTCTCCAAAAAATCGAGGGAATAGAACGAGGTATTTTACAGACCACCCTCACCCACCCCCTGAAGCACCCTCATCCATTTTAAAATTTTAAATGACACAGCCCCACTTGTGACACATCTCTGGAAAGCCAAAGCTTATTAAAAACTCTTTTCAGCCATACAAAATGTAATGAGATTTGCATAAGAAATGTTAGCGAACTTGGCTTTTGCAAAATTTGGCAGGAACAATTAGAAAATAAACGTAAATGATGAAAAAAGATCCCATTCAATGCAATTCTTCCAGAGAAACCGGCTGGGCTTCCGAAACTAGTTATTTAATGAAACCCCATAAAAAAAGCATAGGGGTAAACTCACGTGATCTTGATGGAGCTTATTTGTAATTTGAGTTGGTCTAAACTCCATGTTAAGTTTTTTTATTTTATGACGACGATGTCAAATCGGACATCATCATTATCACAGAGCCATCATCTAGTCCACTGCTGAACATAGGCCTCCCGCAACTCTGCTCAATTTCGTCGATCTTGGGCTGCTTGTATCCAGTTTGTCATCACTCTTTTAAGATCGTCCGTCCATCTCGTTGTAGGACGCTTCCTCTCTGGGTCTCCATTCGCCATTTCTTTTCGTCCATCGTCCATCCGATTATCTCACCATTTTAATTGACCTATCCTTGTTAACGCATCCATAACGCATGTGCGTTGTCTTATTATATTATTAGGAATCCGATCGCTCAAAGATATTGCCAGCATAGATCTCTCCATTTTTCTTTGTGCAATTCTGATTTTATTTGCCGATTGCATGGTAAGGGTCAATGTCTTGTATTTTAAATTGTCTTTATTTGTTTGCAGTGTTAGTATATATGTCTCGGCATCAGCAGAACACATTGGTCAAAAACCTTGCTCTTTAAGCACACCGGGATATTGGGCTTGAAACTGTATCCGAGCCTCCCAAGCCAAACCAATCCTCTTAAATTCATGTGTATGGTTGTCTCTGCTGATTTTAATTTCATGACCCAGATATTTATATACGATGAGACCTGCTCTAGTGGAGTGTTGTTTACCATAAGATTCTTGATCATGACTAGGTTCGTCATATAGCTAGTTTTTGTGAGATTCATCTGAAGTCCCACCAGTCTCGAGGCGTTGGTTGTGTTGAGCTCGTACGCCATTTTACGTGCATCTTCTATTCTATCCGTAATTAATACTAGTATCATCTGCGAATCGCAGATGATGTAAGTGTTCGCTATCAATGTTGACACGATGAGTCCCAATTGACTTCCTTACACTCTGACTCCAGCAGAGTCGTGAAAAGCTTGGGTGGGATTGTGTGTCCCTGTCTTACTCCTCTTCGCATTGGAAATTTGTTTGTGTCAGAATGTGCCCTAACACTAGCCGTTGCTGTTTTATAGATATTTTTCATGAGCGATATATATCTGTGGTCAGTTCTACATGCTGCCAAGGCTTCCAAAATCTTATCTTGATGGACAGAGTCAATCGACGAATATTAGAATTAGGGGTTTGTTGTATTCTATGGTTTTCTCAATTAGTATTTTTATTACCTCTGAAGATGGTGGTTTGTTCCAAACCCTTTACGAAAACCAGCCTGTCCTTTGACCTGATATGCATCTAATTTAAGATCTAGACGATGTGTTATTATTCTGGTAAAGAGTTTGTATATATGTGAGAGAAGGCTAATAGGGCGGTAGTTGCCCAGATCAGTGGTATCACCCTTCTTATGAAGAACAACAATAACAGCATTATGCCACTTGGTCGGGGTTACACCCTGTAAAAGGCATTCTATGAACATTTTACTAAGAGCCCGCCGGATACATCTTCCTCCCGATCTTATTGCTTCTATCACTATTCCATCGTCACCCGGTGCTCTACTGTTCTTCATTTGTCTAAGTGCTTTTTCAATCCCGAAGGTTGTTATATCTAGGATATCTTCAGATCCCTTATGTTGTACATGGGCTATGCTCGTATCTCGATGTCCTGGGTGTTTGGAAAGTTCCCTATAGAAATCTTCCAAAATGTTGGGATTTCGTCCCTATTTGTAGTGATTTTGCCTTCTTCGTTCTTTAACTTCGTAATGTTTTTTGAGCCAGGATTCATATTTCTCCTCAGCACCTTCGCTTCTATCACTGATTTCATTTCTCTAGAATTGTAACTTATTCGTGTGTCTCTTCTTATTGATGAGGAGATGGATTTATTAAATTGTCTCCATTTATCGAGATTTTCATTGTTTTCCTCTCATCTCTCGTCGTCTTTTCATCAAATTTTTAGTTTCTGTAGTGAGCTTTTCCGGACCTTACGTCCTTTTGATACTATGTTTGTTCTTGTGCGTTTCTTAGTGTATGCGTCAGAATGTCATTCACCCCATCAACATCGGATTGACTAAATAAGTTCTTCTCTAGCAGGTCCTTCTGAATCTGTTTCTGATACATGGTAAAAAATTTTATTTCTGTCCACTTGGTTGTTGATGATTCGGGTTATCAGTTTTCGCTGCTCGTTCTTTGTATTTATTACCACGCTTGCTCTCACCAACCTATGATCGCTGCCGTTTGAGAAGCTGTTAAGGACAGATACATTCTTGATGGTCCCTCTTTTGTCTGTCATTATATAGTCAATCTCGTGTTTAGTGGCTCCGCCAGGGAGCTACTAAAACAAGTCGTACAAGAAAATGAATACTATGAGGGCTGTATCGCTCACAGTATTTATATCTCAATGCTCTTGAAATGGCATGACGTTTCGCGCCTTAGCGTTAGAAGATCCTTGTGTTATATTTTATTTATGCCTTTCTCTGCTGACAAGACAGTGCCGGTTGACAATTTTTAGGCGTTGCTTGTGTGTTGGTTTGTTGTTGCTTAGCTCAAAAACCACCGATTCTCTTAGTTTTTCTTAAATTCCAACATCAAGTTAAACATTACCCGAGGTTTAAGCTTCAGTTTCGTAAGCTGTCCACGATGGACCGGGTAATTGTGACCTGACGAAAGGCTTAACTAAGACGAGACTATTAAAGTATTTATTATTCGTTCTTGCCTTTAGTAAGAGAATGACAAATTTGATAGCCTCGGCTACCATCTGAGGTTGATATGATAAAATGAACATACTGTTTGATAGCTTTGAATATGTGAACTAACCTAGATAAAAATAAGAACTTCTGATAGTCGTTAATTTTAAAACCTACCTGTAAGAACACTGCCTGTATGTATATCAAAGAGTTAGAATAAGTATATATAACCAGTTCCCTACTAACCCGCACATTTTTGGTTGGACTTCCAGAGAGCGCCAAAACTCCTTTGGTAATACTATGCCTGAAACCTTATGGACCAATCTAAAGACATATTAGAATTAAGTCAGAATTTCAAAATCGACCTCGATCAAGTGCCGTATATAGGCAAAGGCAATGAAACGAAAAAGGTGGCTCGAAGAAGGTGGGCCATCTTGGCCAAAGCCCTGAAGGTATTCTTTGCTGCAATGAGTTCTTATAGCGTCAGTACAAAAACCTTGCATATTGTATTTGTAGATGTTTTAGCATTACAAGGAATGTATTAATTATTGCATCAGACAAGTGACGTTTGTAATTCTGCTCGTAAATATACCTATAAATTTAAGGTGTTGTAGTCATTATTATGTTACTGATAAGAACTCATTGTCTTCCTGTCTAGCAGAGTTGTTATGTTTGGATGAAGGGCATATTATTTTGTGGACAGTTTTTTGACGTTTTTGTTTGGTAGTTTTGTACTGCTACTTATGATTTGGTTTTAGTATTAGCCTGTACTTTTTGTTTTCAAAGAGCCGTCATTTACCTGTATGTAGTTTCTAATACTCCACTGCTGTATGTCATAAGCCTGTTTAAGATATTTTTGAAATAGTATTATTCTTAGTAACTATGATTTTTGTATAAATAAGAGCTAGATATGTGTAACCCGACGTTCATTTGCATCTCCTAATAAACATGCAAAAAGAGAGTGATAAGGTTTAACACTTATATGTTAATCGATGCTTATTTTATTAAACATACCCTGTAGCATGTTTAATTTTTAAATTATTTCCAGTAGTTTATATATTTTTTATTTTGAAAACCTTAATAGCAAGAAACACGAAATAGACAAAAATAAAGTATTGAAAATATGGAGAACAATTTCAAATAACCTATATGTTAGTACATGAAAAATGTCTTATCCGAATTAAATGAAACTAACACACATATGCCTAATGCCCTTATTAGTTAAGCCCATTGTAGACAGAATAGAACTTCGGCTTTTTTTATCAAAAAACTTCTTATGTCTTGGCAATTTGGTGAAGGCGCTTATATCATTACAAATTTTCGTCGCGCTAGCTCGTGTGTCACGGCCTTGAATTTTTACCTGCAGGCGCGCGTAAAGAAGTTTCATTTCAAAAACAAATAAATGTTATTCGTCGCATTGTAACGAATCAGTAGATCACACTCCTTGAGATTCCCATAAAAAAGCTGACAATTTGGATGTATGTAACACATTAAACTTTTAATATCATCCAGTTTCTTTTTGGGAGGTGGTAGAGGGTATGAGTTATGCAATTTTTTCAAAGTAGGTGGGACTTCACCTGGTGCTGCTTTTTTCTTTTGTGTGATATCCCAGGCTTTGAAGTCTTCATTTGCCGAAAAGCCTCTTGTAAAAATATCCAGTGTTTTCCTTAGTGTAGTAGAAGTTTTTAATGAACCGATTACAAAATAGACTGCCTCATCGTAAAAGGAATCGTTGAAAAATGAGGCTTTTTACAAATTCTATCAACCGACAATAACTGATTGTAACACTGGATTTATAAACTCGAAAAGTTCGCAATGTTGAGGCTTAGTTGGGAGTTGAAATTTTAGTTCAAGATGAACTATTCAAATCATTCAGTTCAATTTATAAACTCAGTTGGCGAAAAGTTCGCTAATTTTCAGAATGTTTGCAAAGTTGAGAGATAACCAAGTTTTATGTTCGGAGTTCAGAAAGCTCGTTGCAACCAATGAAAAATCACTGTGATCGCTGTCAATAGCCGATTTGCCATTCGAAGTCCCACAGCTGTTCTTATTGTTGTTACTGGTTGTTACTTTTTTGTGAAAATGGCTGAATCTGAAACTGATGAATGGAGTGAAATCGAGGATATATGGACATTTTGCCAAAAACTGTCGTGGTACTGTGGATGTGTATGTTAAGTGTGCCGGTAACCATAAAAGTGACATTTGTCATTCTGAAAATACAAGATGTGTTAATTGTAAATATGCGACAGAGGTTTTAAAAATTCAAAATATTGACGTTAATCATAGAGCTAATGACACAAATTGTGGTGTATATAAAAGAATTTATGACCAAATGCAAGAAAGGATAAATTACCCAAACCTGCACAATAATCACACTAAATAGCAACCAAAGCAACAAATTATGTATAGTAACATTGCTGGATTCCTGGGTCATAAAACACAATTAGAGTGGATAATGTCAGACTGGAAGCCAATTGTAGTGTGCCTAACAGAGACACATCTTACTGAGGATGTACAAGCCAATGAAATGGAAATTAAGGGATATCAGTCTGTAAATACAGGGAGTTACAGTTCTTATTAAAGAAGAAGACAAATATAAGGAAATTATTAATGAATCCAAGGACAAAAATTATTGGATAATTGGCATCCAGTTGTTTACCAAAAATCAGGACTTTTGCATTTATCACTCACCAAGTTCCAGTGACAGTGAATTTTTGGACAAAGTGGATCAATTTGGAGGACTTTTCAACAAAAGATGGTACAGTCATCATTATGGGAGGCTTTAACATTAATATGGCCAGGAAGACTTAATATTCAACTAAATTGCAAAATATAATTATTAGTATGAATGGAATGTACCAAGTAATAATTACTTTCACAAGAGTTACAAAAGGCTCATCAACAATTATAGACCTAATAGTAACAAATGATCAATAAATTCCTGTTCAGATACACCACACACCAAAAATAACCGACCATTCAATTATAACCGTAAATATTACAACAAATGAAGTCAGAGAAAACCTTACCAAAATTAGTCGAGACCATAGGCAATTTAATGAACTATCATTTCAGTTAGATCTAGGATTTCTCATTGGTTACCTGATTCCACAGATGCAAACCTGCTAGCAGAAATGTTTGTAAATAATATATTGACAACACTAAATAAACATGTTCCGGTACTAGAAAAAAACATAGGTAACATGTAAGTGGGCTAGTAAGGATTGGTGGACGAAAGAAATTGGAAAACAGATAAATATAAGAGATAATTTACATAAAAAAGCAATGATTACATGTCAGAACAACGATTGGTTAGAGTACAAAACACACAGAAACAAGGTTGTAGACTTAATAAGAACAGAAAAAAGAAAATATTATGAAGAAAAAATGGATGAGACAAAAGGTAATTCTGTTGAAATGTGGAAAACTATAAAACAACTATTGATCAAGAAAAAAACATTAAATATTAGGGAAAGGATTATATACTTAGTAAAAAATGAATCAGAAATAGCCAATAACTTTAATATGTACTTTCTTGATAGTATAAAGCAAATAATAGTAGAACCAAGTGAACAACAAATTATAGAACTAACTGACAATATGGAAACAAATAGGAATAGAATGGAGAACTTTGAAAATCTGGATATGAGAGCTCTTAGTAGAGTTATCAACAATATGGCAAACAAAACAAGTAGCACTGATGGTATAGCAACATACATCTTGAAGTTGACCTTTGAAGCTATTGGTGATAGACTTTTACATCTTATTAACACCAGCCTTGAAAAAGGAACTTTTCCCCCATCATGGAAGATCTCAGTTATAATCCCAATAGAAAAAAAGAGCAACACCAATAAAAGTGAAGAATTCAGACCAATAAATATGGTCCCTATTTATGAAAAAGTTTTGGAGCTCTGTGCAAATATCAAATTATAAATTATGTGGAGTCAAATAATCTATGGACAAAACATCAAGCAGGAAACTCATGCGAAAGTGCCTTACAAACTGTCATGACCACTTGGATCAGCGCAATGGGTTCTTAAAAAATGTGTGGGTGTTGTCTTTCTAGACCTAAGAAGAGCTATTGAGACTATAAATAAACAATTATTGCTTGAAAAGTTAAAAAAAAATATGGTTTTGGGACTAATATTATGAATTGGTTTAGTGAATATTTGAAAAAGATTGCAAGTCACAAAATACCAAAACAGTATCTCTTCAACCCAAAATACCAACTATGGAGTGCCTCAGGGTACCTAACCTTTTTATTATGTATATAAATGATATTATAAATAACATTAAAAAGTGCAACATACAACTTTTCGCAGATGATACTTTGCTTTATTGTATAGGTGATAGCATTAAAGACATTGTAAATATAATTAATACAGAACTACACGGACTAATCAGCCGGATGAATAAAAATAGTCTGACAATTAATGTTGAAAAAACAAAATTTATGATTCTCAAAAGTAGATATAACAAAATCGACACTTATAATAATGACGGAGTTTATGTATCTGGTGATAAGGTCAAACAACTTAGAGAATGTAAATATTTAGGTATTATAATAAATGAGCATTGAAGTTTTTCTAGTCATGTTGTGTATATAACAAAAAAAATTTCCCAAAAAATTAATTTGTTGGCTAGGTTAGGTAAAAATTTGAGTTACTGGTCCAAATTATTACACAAAACCATTGGGCAGCTACATCTAAATTTCTGATTCTCCATATTATATTTGTTTAACAATACCGAGATAGCTGCTTTGCAAAAAACTCAAAACAAAGCTTTAGGAATTATAATAGGTTGTGATAAATACACAAGTGTCAAATACATGCTAGAAACAACTAATCTTCTAAGTGTCAGGCAAAGCATCTTTGTAGAGGATATACATTCCTATGAAACTCGTTCTAGGGGAAATTTATATGTACAGGCTGTACTAAATAATTTTAGCCAAAATGGTTTATTTCACAAGGGTCTAGTTGAATACAACAATCTACCTTTTGAACTTAAGAATTGTGATACTTTGGATATATTTAAAAAATTGTGCATTCATTTGTGTAAACAAACAATTGTGATATAGGAAGTAAGCTAAAGTACTTGTATATGTATGTATGTAGATATGTGTGTGTATAGGTGTGTATGTATGGGTGTATGTATGTGTGGTATATGTATATATATGATTACTATATATTTTTGTAGACCTTCTAGCATGTTGCTATTAATAAAGATTTCATTTCATTTTATATTGATGCATCAGTGCTACTTATAGAAGTAATTCAAAATTATCCATTTTTGTACAACCTCGGTCAACAGGACTATACAAATTTTTAATGTCCGAAATTCTATTGGTTATGAGTTTTAACCAATCAAATATGAACTTTCCCAACTTCTTGGTGATGTTTATAAATGCCATAAAATGAACTCTGAACTCCAAACTCTGAACCTCACCACCTATGAACTATCCAACCTCAACATTTTATAAATGCACCTTAAGTGTTTTCAAATTCCAACAAAACAGTCATGACAATTTGGGTTCTTTCGGCTTGGGCCGCCAAATGTATTTGTGTTAAATAAAATAAAAATGCACAAATGACGAAAGAAAAATGTAAAAATAACAACGAATTTAAAGGCAACATCAAAACTGTTCAATTCAATACATTGAGCATAATATGCCCATTCGAATTTTTATTTCTCATGATGCAGTAATAGGTTCTATGTGACCTACCTACCAAGTTGTCAGATGTACAGTAACTGATTGTAGGTTTTTTCAAATTCCAACATAACAATCATGGCAATTTGGTTTCTTACGGTTATTGTCAGCCACCAAATGTATTTGTGTCAAATAAAATAGAAATACACAATTATAAAATCCAGAGGAAAAAAAAATAGCTGAACGAATTTAAAGGCAGCATCAAAATTGTGCAATTCATTACATTCAATATAATATGCCCATTCGAATTTTTATTTCTCATGAAGTAGTAAATAATCGGTTCTATGTGACCTACATACGAAGTTGTCAGATTTATTTCTGAATGGCCCATCGAGCCTTAAGGGCAAGTCAAGGGAGAGTTAATAATCTTATATGATTGGAATAAATCGATTCCTTGTGCTTGGCGTGCATTGGATAATCGTATATAGGAACTTTATTTTATCGGTCCTAAGTTTCTTTTCGACGATAAGTTCACGCAAATAAATATTTCTGTAGTGACGCTAGGCGACCGACAGAGCGCAAACTTGCTCTAAATATAAAATTGAGCCCGTGGTTAAAGGGTTTTTAAATAATAAATATTTATTTCCTTTCTATTTTGTTTGATAACTCTTAAATATATGTATTGTGGGTGTTCACGCAATAAATTTTGGTAGAGGTATATTTTTAAATATAAATCAATATTAAGCAGTAAAGGAAACAGGGCAACATTAAGTAATAAAATAAGGTCTCGTTTTTAGCTCCAATATTTAATTCAGTCTTAATTATTACCTATTAGACTAGCCCCTGATTTTCAAAGCAGTTTGGGATAATGTAATCAAATCTTATAACAAAGAAATATTTACACGCCAATCAAAGGCGTGGCACAGAATTACTATATTGTCGTGTTTTTCCTCACAGTTACGGCATGTACAAATTAATTACGTCAAAGCCCTATTAATTATCGATGTCTGTTGTTATTCTAAAGGGTTCAAATAAATGCTCGTATGACTAGAGTGCTGAATGTTTTCTTAGATAATTCGAAGCTAACAAAGTTTGGCTGAAAGAGTGTTATTATTTATTTTCTTTCCCCCTTTCCTGCTCTGAAATTTTTGATTAAACGCTGTTGATCAGGCTTCTTTTGATTTAATAAAAATATCGAGCAGAAGAAAATTTGCAGTTAACTATGTCCCATGTTTCGATGTTTTAAAGAATTAAGACCACGCGATATAACTGTCGGAGGGGAAGAGGAAGCAACTAAATGGTGATAAGATTCTCTGCCTTTCAGTTGTCCTCAGCACTGTCTTTCTTTCTTGGTAAATGGCTTCTGCTCCTTTCGGGTATTTTGCCAGCACATTTGGATGAAACCTCCAGTAAGGTGAATTCGAACTTCCACAAAACTATCATTTATAAACGCATATGAACTGCACTGTTGGTGTTTTATACAAGATTGTTTTGTACAATGAAGGAATAGCCGGTTCTCTCAGGGGCTCTGGTATCCCCGCAGGGCCTACACCCTGATCTCCTCCAGACCACGTTTCCACGTACAGGAACCCTCCAGAGCCTTAGTGGGAATCGACGACTCACTGCACTTTACCAATTGGCCAGAGCTTCCAATTTAGCCCCAACAGAAACCGTACCAGTCCTTCCTTCCACGCATGAATGCTACCAAAGCCAAACTGGGAGTGCAGCACTGTCTTCTTATTATTTAATTTGCTGCAATTGATGCATTTGAATCACAGTCCTAAGAATTATGGGGCACATTTTGTTACCTTTCGTTTGTTTTATTTTTTATAGTTTTTTTATGGCAGTGGCGCACACACTAAAGGGTTAGTTATCATAATATATTGGAAATTGGGAATATCAATAGGATATAATTTGTTGAAGTAGTGTATACTGCCTCCTAGCCAATGCCAATAAAGTACTTTATCTCCTTCGTCGATCTTCATCATCTTTAAGTAATGGGGTTCATAAAACTCCGCATTTTGTAGAAAAGCGTCATAAAACAAGGTCCATTAATCCATTTACGAATCTCCGCGCACGCATGTTCGGGTTAATTACTTTATTGCTGTTCAAAGAACTCTTCAAATAAAAAAAATCGATACTTGAGAGCCTCATTTTAGTGCTCGTTGACTATGATTTAACATATTATTAAATTTTTATGAAAATTATATTTTGTTTCATTTGAGTTAAATAATATTTATCGCTTAATGTTTGGGTTGCAGATTTACAGTTTTGGAGAGTAGCCCTTCGGCCTATTTGTCACTGCGACCCTCAGGATATATTGTGATTCCATATTATAGAGCATTATCCAGTTTTGTCTCTCTGATCAGACTCCACAGATTCGACAGTGTCTCCTCGCTGTAGCTTGTTGCCTCTGGTCTGGCACTGGCACACTACGTTAGCCGCTTTTTTCTCTTCTTTCTGGCAGAACCTAACGGCAGTTGCCCGTTAGTACTACCACCATTATTCTGACGGCTTAGCAGGTCTGCTATTAATTTGGACGATGGGTTTTTCAGAAACTCCTTGACCTGTCTTTGTTCTGGTATGTGTGTCCACCATTTCCGGAGTTATCTTTCTGTCCACTCCTTAATGGATGTTTTGGCAATAGGCTTGGCCACCCCACCAAAAAGCTTCTGATCCAATCATTCGTCTTGCAGCGCCTTCTCGAGCTATTTTGTCGGCGGTTTCATTACCTTGATGCCATGGCGCCCATGAGAATTACCTTATGCTAACTTCCTATCTCGTTATTCTGTTGGATTCCACCGCTTTTATTGCCGCTTGGCAGTCGGAGTAGATAGCAATTGTTGTTTTGTTACTGATCCTCCTCCTCTTAATTTCTAATCTTCACTACGGAACACCATTGCTAGCTTGCTGATAGTTATCGGAATTCTAGTCTCCGTCCTGTTTTTGAGCCGTCAGTGCACCAGGTTACTTCCGCCCTTAGTGGAGGGCCATTTTTCCAGTCGTCTCTTGTTGGAATACGAGTTTTGTAATGTTTGACCAAGCTATATTTGAGTGTGGTGCTACCCGAAGGCATTCCCAGGATATTATCAGCCTTTATCTCCATGTTTAGCTTGTCATGTCCGGCGTCGAATCTGCCTGTTATGGGTAACTGACCTTGCAATAATCTGTACGTTACAGATCTTGCTTCTCCTTGAATGTATATCTGAATTGGTGGTAAATTCAGTAATACCTCCAGTGGGCCTTGTGCTCGTAGTTCCAGTGACACACAGGCACGCTAATTTTTGTACCCTACTTAATTGCCTTGACGCCTCCACCTGTGTGACCCATATGCTATCATTGGTCTTACTATTCCTGTGTATAACCACATGGTCATTTTTAGGTTCCACCCGCATCCTCCGAGTGCAGTTCTCGCCCTACATGTGACCTTTTAAATGTGCGATTTCCAAGTAAGCTTCTGGTCAAGTATGATTCCGAGATATTATGCTTCTATGGAAAATTGTATTTCTACTCCAATCAGTATCATTGGCTTCAGTCCTGCAAGAACTCGTCTTCTAGTGGATTGACTGTACGCTGCTCTCGCTGGCACTAGTTCTCCACTATCTTGAGAGCGTTTTGGCTCCTCTCTGAGAGGGTACTGGTAAATCTACCTCGTTCCACAATCGTTAGATCGTCTGCTTAGCATAGGCAACGAAAACCCTCCTCAGACAGGTTTTGTAGCAAGTCATCGGTCAGTATAACCAACAACAGTGGGGATAGGACACCTCCCTGGATTCTGCTAAAGTGGATAATATTACCCTAATCTTTAGACTGGTTTCGATCCATTTGCATAGTGCTGTTGGAACTGGATAGAGTTCGTTGAGGCATGGCTAGATGTCCCTTCTATGTCCAGGAAAGTGGCCATAGCTATCTCCTTGTCCTCTATTGATCTTGAGAATACTCTATTTAAGTCGTCCAGAGGTAGGCCTGTCGATTTTCCCGGTTGATGTGCATATTGGCGTCCAGTTAGAGGGAACGCCAGTAATGTATTATCCCTGATGTACCTATCTACTAGTCTTTCCAGGGTCTTTAGCATAAATGAGGATAGGCTTATGCTTATAGGTCTATATGACTTTGGTGTACGGTCTGGACTTCGGCCTACTTTTGGCAATTATAGGGCCTTAACCTGCTGCTATAAGTTTGGTACAAGGCCCCAGGTTATTCAACCTCTGTATAATCTGGGTAGGTGTCCTAGTAGGGTGTATTTTGTCCAAGCTTGGTGATTTGAATGATTGGAATTGATATATGGCTGATCTAACCTTTGCAGGTTGTTTGGGTTAATTTGTGTTCAGATTCCGTGCGGAGTTTCGGGCTGTCCGTTGTAGTATCTGCGGAAGTCGAGGGCATCCTGTGTGTGTATATCAACTTTTTGGTGTATCAATTGTCCAATATTGGAAAGTAGCCCAATGAAAAATGAATGCATGATCATGGCAGTTCGGGTGCAACTTTTTGTCTTTATCTGCAACCAATGTATTGAGTTATACTATATATTTCTTACCTTCTAGAAACTAAAAGGTTGGCGATTTGGACTTTATTGTTTACATGTTTTCGAATAATTTCTTTCTGCTGCCTTATAGATTCGCGGGTCAAAACAAATCTATGTGTTGAGCACTCCTGGCACAAGAGGAAAATTAGATTTTTGAGGTTGGAGGTTATGTTATAATGTAATTTAAAGTATGAATTATCAAATGTATTATGTTTTAATTTAAGTATAGCAAAGATGCTGTATTTATCGGGAGATGTAAGTAGATTATTTTATAGGGTGTTTACTGGCCTAAAGAAAAACTGTTGAGCTAGCACAATCCATTGACAATCACGAATACAATATCATACAAGACTCATGAAGTATAATAATTTAATAGAGGTCGCATGCATTTAGATTTTTCCGTATTTCTAATATCGTATGGATGGACCAGATAGTGCGTCAAAGTACGATTTCTTCCTTATTATAAGAACTAGGAAAAATTATTATTTGAAACAAATGTTATGAGGAGTCTGAGAAGCCACATTTTAGTTGAGTTATATAGGATGTCTCAACCTAAAAAAATCTATTTCAAATGAATCCCTATTTATTTCTGGATCTACCGTGTTGTGCTATGGCTAAATTCAATTATATTTAAAAATATTTATATTATGTTGATCGTAGAACCTTAGTGCAGTCGCTAGTCTGTTTTTTTTTAAACCATATACCTTCCTGCTCGTTCGAAAATCCTTACTTCCCGCATATCCATAGAATTCAGAACTAGAGAAAAAAAAACAGGTTATATTGTGTTAAAAAATGACAATTGTTAAACATCGATATTTCCAAACAATGTAATATTATATATGCTTAAAATTTTCATTGGAATTCTGAATTAAATTAATATACCGGAGGTCCCGTTAAAATAGGAGCATGAGCTTTTCTTAAATATTTATTTGTTTGAGTAAATTTTTTGAATAAAAGCCTTGTTTCGTTTACATTTTATTGTATCACGCTTGGGCAAATCAATGTGTGATGTCTTATTATGAAAAGCCTATACAAATATATCACCGCTTAAATAAAAACCTCACTTTATGCCCAAATAAATACGGCATTTCATGAAAAGTTTCTTCAGTAATTGCCGGCCTTTCACGACATGCCTAGACTTTTCAAGTAAGGTGACCCCCTCCTTTAAAAATAGATGTAATTGAAATAAGTAATCATCTGCAATTTTGCCTATACATATATGTTTCATTAATAAGGAAGATATCATACTTTCACACACCGGTTGACCACCTATTATTTTTTAGTTATTATTTTTTTTTTGCTTACTTAATATGTGCTCCTAACTCATTAGCAAAATAGTGTCGTATTAATTCGATTTTCATAATCTTAAATGCTAGACTTCAAAAGTAGACCGAAATATTTATTTTTACACGTACATATATTATTTTGATTTAAAAAACTTATAAATATTACCGCTTGCGGCAATCTGTTTGAAAAATTTTAATAATTTACATTAATGATTTGGGCTAAAGCCAAAGCAGATAACTGTCCGAGCCAATAGGTATTCTTAAACCTAATTTTACTTATATATAACTTTCTCACTGATTACATTAGTATTATACTGAGCGAATTAAAAGTGATTATGTGCTTGTCTTTTGAACAGATCTAAGCCGATTTAAACAAAGCAAATATACCTCGAAAGCGTTGCCTACCGAATAACTCTGTGTTATTAGATATATTCTTGAACTTCTGAATATAATATAAATAATAAATTATAAAAGCTATAATCTGACATTATTGTCACACCAAATTTAACTTCCGGTCTAATCGGAAGTTATGCCAACTTTCCGATTTTTAAAATCGGTTGTTTCTTATGTTATACTGCGGCCATGATGATTTTTTATTATTTATTTGGAACCTCATTTTTAAAACAAATATCGGTCCCTAGTTAACCCATCAATAGATAATAAAATTAAAGGAAAATCCGACTATTCAGGGCATTGTTTTTAACCTTTATTAATTTATGTATGTACTTATTACAGAAAATTAATAATATTTATACAGACACATAACTATAAACATTTTTTAAATGTTAATGATTTTGAAGATTATTATATCATGAGATATAGTACAAGTGTTTCGAACTGTTGTGTGTAAAAGATACATTATTTTTAATATTGATTCATGAAAAAAAATTGCAGAACAAAATCAATTGCCATTTTATAAATGTTTCAAAATTCCAAAGCCATATTTCATTCCTGAAGAGCCCTGAAGGAGAATGAAATACAGAATCCATCTAAGTTATTAAAGTAACTAAAATTTTGACCATTATAAAACATGGTATAATGATAACCTATTCAGATAACCATTGATTAATTTCTGTTCGGTCATTTTGATAAAAAATATTACATTCTTTTTTAGAAAAATTAAAATTGCATTGTACGAGTGTCTCGAACTGTTGTGTGTAATAAATAGATTATTTTTAATATTATATTTAATTTTTTCGATTTATATTATTGACTGAGTAAAAAAAATGCTCGTTGTTAACTTCGGTAGATGATCAAAATATAGTTGGTTTGTATAACTTTGTTGTTGAAGTTTTTTAAAGAATTCAAAATAAATTATTGAGCTTGTGCAACCCCCAGTTTGGCATTAAGTATTGAATCTCTGAGTATTTTATATTGTTTTGAAATTAAATTCTTGTCAGCTCTGATACTATGCGATTTCGAAATTATCCACATTTCTCTAGATTAACATTTTGTCTATAAATATTTTATAACCTCAGAATTAGATTTAGGTATATTTATTATTAAATTCCACTTAAAAAATATTCCATACAGAAATTACCCGAAAATTCATTGAATAATTATTAGCGAAAAAAATATTGCAAAGAACATTTTGACAACAATGATCGGAAGACGTGAAAAAAAAATACAAAACTAAATCAATTGCCATTTTATAAATGTTTCAAAACCATCAAGCCAAATTTAATTTCTAAAGGGTCCTAAAGGAAAATGAAATACAAAATCCATCTCAGTTATTAAAATAACTAAAATTTAAATAAAGCCCATTAAAAATATTATAGTGAAATTATAACCTATTCAAATAATCCTTGATCAATTTCTGTTCGTTCATTTTGTGCAAGAATATTAGTATTTTCTTTTCAATATCAATATATACTGACGTTCATTAAAAGTGACGCACCTGAAATTTTGATCCAGTTGGAGGCTTCATCACTTTTGAATTAGTTGATCGATCGAACATTTTTTTATTTTTATTATGTAGGTCTATTCTTTGGCATTCCAGGACATATACTGGATGTATCAATAATGAAATGTCTATAAGTTTATAATGCCCATTAAAAATATTGTGGTA
>MU182786.1:116151-166037 GCA_016904865.1 Pissodes strobi | reverse complement strand
CTGTTGCTGATAAAATCCATAGAGCGTTTCAAAATTAATGAAAAAATACGGATTTTTTTCGTTTTGACTAGAAAATAGTTATAGACAATATATTATCCATACATTCGGTATATGCCCTGAGATGCCAGAGGATAGACCTACAAGATAAAATAAACTTAGCTCGATCGATCAACTGATTCAAAATTTAGGACGCTCCCAAGTAGTGATGAGCGAGACTGGTCTTGGTCTTGCGGTCTTGGACTTGGTCTTGCAGAAAAAGCAAGACCAAGACCAGCTCCATGTCTGCAAGACCAAGACCAGGCAGTGCAAGACTTATGCAAGACCAAGACCTAGTATTGCAAGACTTACGCAAGGCCAAGACCGAGTATGCAAGAGTCTTGCGGTCTTGCGTTTTTTTTTGCAATTTTTATTTGTTTACATTAATTCTGGAATCGAAATTGTTGGGTCGAAATATGGAGAAAAAACTTGTCAAAAATAATTTTATTTGTCAGATGCATGCAGGAAACATTAAACCGTATTCACTATTTGCCACAATAATTGTATGTAAATGAATAATAATGTATTCAAGTAAAAATAGCAGTCAAATTTTTAAAGAAAATTAAACTCAAAATTACAAAAATCTGATTTGGATATTAAACAAATTAGACAAATGCTAATAAATTTCTCCAATCGTTGTTGCTTGTTGCATATAGACCGGGATATAGTGACCGATTTTCGGATGTGATTTCGGCCAGTAGGCCAGTATGCGCTTTGTAGGCTATAATAATACCGTTGAGCTATTATTCAGTCAACGATAATGGGCATATTCTGATGCTACAAAGTGATAAATTAAAGCATCAACCTGGGTTCTTCACATCCGATCACGATAGGAATGTACTTTGTATCTTGAAAGCTATAAGAGATAAAAAAATGATTAAATGGGAAATGTTGTAAGATATTTAATTGCTAGTTCAATTGTGCTTTGATAATGAATTAATCTTAATGAATTTTTAATTCATAATAACGAATTTCATAATGAATTTTATTTATCTTGTTTCATTTTCAACAGAATTACAAAAAAACAAAAAAAAATCTTTTAAAAACTGCTGATTTTATGTAATTTTGAAATTTTTGTTTTTATAAAAGGACGTAAAATTCAGTGACTGATATATATTTTTTAAACTTATGAATTTTTATTATAGGCAAATATTCTAAAAAAAATTGTCAAAATGAAAAGAATAACTGCATCAGATTATCAAGGTAGATAAATATTTTTAACTGTAAATACACAGCATGTTTCAATACTACACGGACAAACTTAAACAAGTGATTCCTTAACTCGAAATGTTTTTTTTTTAATATTTTTACTTGAAAAATTACCTGGTTTAAATTTGTCGCTGTGGTACTTAATACTGACAAACCAAAATTTTCATACTGATCAATACTGTCCTTTTCTTTAAACCTTTATTTCCTTGAAATGACTTGATTTTTTTTTAATTTTCTTTGTAAACATTGCCTCCAGTAAACATGTACCAAAAAAGTGCAAGACTTGCAAGAGTCTTGGAGCAAGACCAAGACCAAGACTGGATCCTGCAAGACCAAGACCAAGACCAAGACCACTTATTAGACTGCAAGACCAAGACCACACATGCAAGCCCAAGACTAACCCGGTCTTGGTCTTGGTCTTGCATTTGCTGATCACTGCTCCCAAGTGAATCAAAACTTTAGGTGCGTCACTTTTTCTGCAAATCTAGACATACGGATGCAGCATTCGGATAAAACATACCGTCATATTTAGATTTATGCGAAGCATTTGACATCGTAAATTAATAGAAAAATATTTGGAGACAATGAAAATAGTACTTGTGTTTTATGATCTTTTAACCAGCTGCAACTAAATTGTCAACAAAATCACAATATTTTTTTCTTTCGATAATAAAGCGTCGCTTGTCTCGTTTTGCGAATCATTTATTAAACTATAGTTTCGAGTTTATTTTTGTGTAATTTAAATTGTGTGTGAGCAATTTTGAAAAATATCAATAATGTGTGCCCTTGAATAATGATTTTCTGTTGTCCAAAAGAAACATTTTTCTTATATATATATTGAAAGGTTTCGATATTTTTATATCCTTTTAATGATGAACTTTTATAAAAAAAAAACAAGCCGCATGATTATATCTGATTTACTTTTCAATATACACTATATCAAAATAGGGAACACTGTATAATTCCTTATAAAAATTCTTAGTTCGCCAGCAGTTCCTCTGGTTGCAAAAATTAAAGTAAGTAATTTATTATTCGAAACTTCAAAAGTTTATGTTCCATAATATCCAGATTATTCCGCAGGCAACACTTTCGTAGCTACCCTATTATTATATGTTATCAATTCTGATAAACAGACGTCGTTAGTTTGGGTTAGTAATTTTTATATGACATCCATTAAGACGAGATTTCATGCAATGGACGAAATTTGTTCACAAGTTGATTCAGTCCGATGTTATATACTAACATGCTAAATTAGGTTTGACCGAATTTATTAATTTGGCAGTTAAAGTAGCTTACTTTAAAATACCTATTGGCTACATCCCGTAGCAACATACAATAAACTGTCAAAAAACTGACACAGACTCTTTTCTATACCCTCAGAGCCCTTCTGGAAGTCAACCGTCTAGTCCCACCGATGAGATTTCAGTACGAAGAATATCATCCTTCATGCTCTTAAAAACCCGGGAATTATCTGAGCCCCCTACCGAACGCTTAACCAACCAAATATCAAATAGAACTTGGTTTGAATACTCTATTAATATAAACCAAGATATGTTCATGGTAAATATTGGACACCGGAACAGAACGTTTAGTGCCGAGGATCTCATGGGCTTCAACAATACTGGAAATGTATGCATCTGGCCTTCTGAGGAAACTCTGAGTTACTATGTATGTTTGAATTTGAGTATATTTGACGGCAAGAGTGTGTTGGAGCTCGGAGGGGGCATGTCATGCCTTGCGGGGCTCTTTGTGGCTAAGTATAGCTCTGCCACAAGCGTGTTAGTTACTGATGGGAACAAAACTTCGGTGGAAAACGTGCAAGCGATTTTGCAATGCAATTCATTTGCCTGCAACACGAACTGTGGCCTGTTGAAATGGGGGGAGCAAAAAGATTCCTATAGCGAATTTGATACAATAATTTCTGCAGACTGTCTGTTTTTCGATGACGCAAGGTTGGACTTTATAAACTGCCTGCACAGTTTGCTGTCGCCAAAAGGCCTAGCGCTGGTGATGGCTCCTCAAAGAGGTTCTACACTAGATAGCTTTATTCTGCAGTCAGAGTCCAAAGGTCTGATTTGTAAGAAAGTAATGAATTATAGCGAAGTAGTGTGGGAAAAAAGGCTAGCGCTTATGGATAATTGTGATTACAATGATAATATTCATTATCCGATACTAATAGAAGTGACCAAAGCGTAATTTAAGTGTCCTTAGCTGTTTTTTGGCAGTTAGTTGATATATTTGAGACGACTGTTTCGTACCGTTTTGGGTTTAGGGAGGACGTAGTTTTTACATTCCTTATTTATTACTTGCATGAAAGATATTTGCATATATTCCATAGGATGCGTTCAATATAATATGTATAAATAAAACTTCAAAATGTCCTCAGAAAACAACAATGGTATATGGTTTTGGGTGTATTTAATAATTTGTATAATAATGTATTTATACATTAAAAGAGATTGTTTTGATATTTGGATTGAAACTGGGGAGACTCCAAAAAAAACCGGGTGAGGCCTACGGTATGGAATCTAAGCAGCAAAAATTATTTATCGTAAATAAAAAGAGAAGTACATTGAAGCAGTTTATTGATAGTTATTTTATGAACAATTTTGTAAAAAATATATATTGACATTTTGAGGGTAACGGCTGCCATTGTAATATATCGACGTCTTCATCTAAAAAAGATGATGCATCGTCATCACTACTTGAAGATTCCACTGTGACGATTAAATCGTCTATAACTGTTTCAATTTATCCTTCCTCCCAGTATTCCTCTTCAATACAACGAACATCTTTAACGTATGATTGCCAATTTCCCGTTGATTTTGAGTCAATGGCATCTAATGTAAGTTAATTTAAATCTTTAATGGAAAGTTAGCTGGTGTTATGTTGTCGTGTATACATTTCCACTGCTGCTCATCCGAGTTCAATAGGGTTCAGATCACAAGGAGGTAGCCTTAGGGGCCGGGCGTATGACCCACTACGTAAAAGGGCGTCAATTATATAGTTTTTCTATAGGCTTATTCTTCTTCCTGTGGTAACTTTGTTACTTTGTTCGCTGCACTCCGAAAAAGTTCGCTGCACTCCCAAAAAGTTCTACTGAAGGCATGAATGTCTTCGTCTACCCGGTCATATTTTGCTGTCTGTTTGCCCTGTAAGATGAGTTGCAGGATACGATACTTCTCATGACGCATTATATGCCCAAGGTATTCCATTTTGCGTTTTTTTAACAATGAATGAGATTTCTCTCTGTTTATCGACTCTGCGGAGAACCTCCTCGTTGGTGATGTGATCGGTCCACGATATTCGTAAAATGCGACGGTATACCCACATTTCGAAGGCCTCCAGTTTCTTCATCATTCGGTCTGTCATCGTCCATGCTTCTACTTCATATAAAAGAATTGAAAATATGTAGCACTTAGCTAATTTGATTTTTGTCTTCAAAGATATAGGTATCTTTGCTAGTAAATAATAACTTCAAATTCAAAAAATGTATTCATTTGCTAAATTCATAAGAACATCAAACACGTCAAACTTTATGATATAAGTAAAACAATATAATACAGTTAAGATCATTTGACACTAACTATACAATTAAAAGAGTAAAGAGCAAACTAAGTATTACAGAAATTCCTAAGTAAAGAATCCAACAGGACAATTACATAAAATATTCATTTAAGTCATAAAATTACCTCTCGAGAAGCCACTCTTTTAGGTTATTTCGATACTGTGTGTAAGATGTAGACAGTCTCACAAATTGAGGTACTTTGTTAAATATTCTTATACCCTGGCTATAGGGACTTTGCAATGATACATTTATTCGGTTCTGAGGGGTGTAGAGGGCATCCCTGCCCCTAGTTCCATGGCGGTGAACATCCCCTTGAGAGGGAATATCGGATTTTATTTTATAAATGTAGCAGGCTACCTCCAAAATATACAGGCAGCACAGAGGCAGAATTCTCAGTAACCTGAGCAATGGCCCACATGAAGCCCACGATCCCTCTCCGGTCATTGCCCTAATACACTTTTTTTGTAATAAAAATATATCCCTTAAAATAGAAGATGATCCCCATACAAGTATCCCGTAAGTAACCCGACTTTGAACCTCAGCAAAATAAAAGTTTTTCATACCTCCCTGTCCAAAACACTTTTAAGGCATCTTAGTTGAAAGACAACAGTGTTCATCTTTTTAGTTAGCTCCGAAGAGTGCGCCCGCCAACACATACACTCGTCAAGATACACCCCTAAAAACCTTGCACAAGGCTGTTTTGCAATAGTTAAATTTTGCCATGTCACACATTTAAAGTTTCGACCCTTTTTTGCCATAGATGAAGAATAACATACTCCGTTTTGCTTGCATTTAAAAAGAGTTGGTTAACCGAAAACCATTGGCCCATTCTTTCAACAAGTGAGTTAAACTGATGCTCAGTGCTTTCCCTGTCCTTACCACATACTAGAAATGATGAGTCATCAGCGTATAGGACTGTTTTATGTCGTTAAACGCTGTTCTCGCTTTTTCAATTCTTGATCTTCGTTCTATAGACTGGTCCCATTGATAGTTTACTAATGATCCAAGATAGCAATCTTTTTCGACCTGCTCTACTGGTTCGGTGTTAAGTATCAACTGTTCTGCTTGTTGTTGTCGTTTACTGATATCCATCCATTTGGTTTTTGAAACATTGAGCTTTAAACCGTACTATTCGCTGATGGCGTGAATCTTTCTCAGTAGATGTTGAAGTTGGCTGGCAAGTATTGCAGTATCGTCAGCATACCGAATGTTGTTGATGAGTTCACCATTTAGTTTTATGCCCACATTAGCGTCGTGCAATGCTTCCCTGAAGATTTCCTCTGTATATTTGTTGAACAGGAGGGGAGATAGTATACATCCCGGGCGTACACCTTTCTTTATTTCGACCTTTTCAGTAGAGGCGTTACCTACTTTCACACACGCAGTTTGTCCCCATTAGAGGTTGGCTATCATTCTTATACCTTTACTGTCAAGACCTACCTTTTTTAGTATGGTTATGAGAAGTTCGTGGTTGACACTATCGAAGGCCTTTTCAAAGTCAATAAAGCAGATGTAGACATCTTTATTTGTGTCTCTGCAGCGTTGTTGATGAGTTCACCATTTAGTTTTATGCCCACATTAGCGTCGTGCAATGCTTCCCTGAATATTTCCTCTGTATATTTGTTGAACAGGAGGGGAGATAGTATACATCCCGGGCGTACACCTTTCTTTATTTCGACCTTTTCAGTAGAGGCGTTACCTACTTTCACACACGCAGTTTGTCCCCAATAGAGCTTGGCTATCATTCTTATACCTTTACTGTCAAGACCTACCTTTTTAGTATGGTTATGAGAAGTTCGTGGTTGACACTATCGAAGGCCTTTTCAAAGTCAATAAAGCAGTTGTAGACATCTTTATTTGTGTCTCTGCAGCGTTGGATTAAAACTTGCAAGGCGAATGTGGCGTCTCTCGTGCCAAGTGCATTACGAAAACCGAATTGCGAATCATCAACCTCAGAGTCGCATTTTGCGTAGATTCTGTTCTGTATCATTTTTGTAAAGATCTTAGTTAAGTGATTAACTAAGCTTATTAGTCGATGTTGGTTGCAGGTCTTTGCATTTGATTTCTTTGGTATGGGGATAAATGTCTAGTGCATCCAATCTTCAGGTATTACGCCAGTGTCGGAGATTTCGTTGAATAGCTTTGTTAGCATATCCAGGAAGCTCGAATTCGTCTAGCACATAATTTTAAGGATCTCAACGTAAATACTATCTGGACCTGGGGTTTTATTATTTTTCATTGACATAGTGGCTCTCTCAATTTCGCTCTTCATGCTTGGTAGCCCAGCTGTGACCTCATCTGGGTTGTGATTGTCGGGTCGCACATCATTAAACAGCTCTTCGATATATTGTTTCCAGATACCGAATAGGTCTTCTACTTCTGTTTTTAATATTCCATTCTTATTCAGAAGGCTGGTTGTTCGGCGATTAAATTTTTTCTTCGATGTAAGCTCTTTGATATTCTTATGCATATTGTGATAATCGTACTTCTCGTATTCTTCAATTTAATTGCACTTTTCTGACAGGTATGCTTCCTTGGCCTCCCTTATCTTCTTATTGATGAGTTTATGCGCCTCAAGGTATTTCTGTTGATATTTGCCTTTATAAGTTCTCCTTTTCTCCATCAATTCTAGAATTTCGTCGGTTATCCATTCTTTTCTCCTTGTTTTTTCTCTATTTAGAAGTTCTGGGCATGATGTTTGAATAGCTTCCTTATGTTTGTTCCACTTTTCTAAGCTGTCGTCGGTTTGACCGTCAATTTCAGTAAAGGCTTTACTGGATGCATCTTTTGTTTAACTTCAGGTTTGTGGAGTTTCTTTGTATCAACTGTTTTACTTGAGGATTTTCTCGATTCTGTTTAGTTTGATCTCCATTCTACATACAACTGGATTGTGGTCGGGGTTAATGTCAGCACCTGGATAAGTTCTTACTGACTTGACTGCATTGCGAAACCTTTCCGGGACAGTGATATAATCTATTTGGTTTCTAATTATGTTGCCTAATGTGTCAGCTGGTGACTTCCATGTATATAGTCGACGAGAGGGAAGTTTGAATAGAGTATTGCTAATAACTAGATTGTGTTCTTCATAGAATTGAACTAGTCTTTCACCTCTCTCGTTGCGCGTACATAGTCCAAAGTTACCAACCATATTAGACTATTTTCCTTGAACCACCTTAGCATTAAAGTCACCCATGACTATGGTTATTTCACTATTTTTGTTCTGTTTCATGAGGAGTTCCACTTGATCGTAGAATTCTTCAGCCAGTTCTTCATCTTTTTCCGTTGTGGAAGCATAAACCTGTATGATATTTATATCCAGTGGAAAAGCATGCAGTTTAACCATAATTATTCTGTCGGACACTGGTATGAAGGATTTTGCTGCAATTTTGGTTTCTTTGCTTATGATTATTCCTACTCCTTTTCTATCTTTCGGATCATTGTTATCTGAGTGATGTACTGTATGATCCTGTACTGTGCATTCTCCCTCGTCTGGCCACCGTGTTTCGCTCAATCCCATTATATGAATGTTTAACCTTTTCATTTCCTGGACGAAGTTGTGTATTTTACCAATTTCATATATACTTCTAACATTTCAACTTCCTGTTTTAAACCTCCCGAGGATTCTTCGCACCCTTCGCCCATTTAAGGTCTGCCGGGGACTAAGGGCCTTTGATTCAGTTGTATTTGCCATGACCATGGCTTATTCTTGGGAATTGTGATGAGGTAGTTTCCCGTTGCATTCCTCATCGCTATGTCACAACCGGTTAAATTTTCCTGATTTACGCCTGCGAGTATCTGGTACACAGCCATTTATGTCTCGCCTGTGTCCAATTTTGAACAACCGTTGTCCAGTTGTTAATTTCGGTCCGCCCCGGGTATTTCATTTCCCCGGTACCACCCATATCTGGGAAGCACTACTATATCCGCCACCTGGGGAGGCACCCGATGGGGGATCTAACAACCCCACACGGGAAAGGCTTATTGGCTGAGATTATTTCATATAATTGACATTTTCTCCATGTAGTATCAAATATGAGATTGTTCATCTGAAGCCAAGAGAGCATATGAGATTTTGTAGAATATTTAGTTGATACTTACCTTGTATATGAGATTGATAAGGGACATTATCCAATACTACTATACTGATTATGAAGGAATGTTATGTAGAATCTTTTCTATAAGCCACTTTTCAAAATTATCCCTATTCATATGTCCACGATTGTTTCCAGCTGTTAGTCTCGAGCGAAAAACTTAAGCAGCAACTGTAACAATGTCAGCTTCTGCGCATTACACTCGGTTTGCGATGAGCGGCAAATAATTACAACGTATTGATTTGATTTTTCAGCTTATAATAATATACTGTTCCGCATAGTAATAATAGTGACCCGGTCTCTAAGGTTTTCTTTCCTAGCCCGTACTTTAATTTGGTAACTAAGGCGTAAAAAACATTTTTATTCCTTAAATTATTCATTTTAACCTCCATAACGGCACATGCCTTACAGATGCGCATAAGAAGGCATTTCTTTAGCGTTACTAAGAATAATAATTGGAAAGTATTTTTTGTTAATAAACTATAAATGATATAAAAATATATCAAAAACTATATGCCAATTTTCTAATATAGATTTCATTTAAAGCTCTTCGTCGTATGAAACAGTCGTCTTTGGTGTTTTTGATAGGCCTATGGAATAACAACATGATTTTTTATAGACGCCTGCGCGAAATTTCTGCAGATTGTGGGTAGTTATGCTTTTGAAAAATTGTTTAACTTAAATGTTTATTTATTATTTCTATTATTAACTACATTATGATTATGATAATATTGATCAAATTTGAATCAAGCAGTATTTCCAAATATTTAAAATATTAGAATAATAGGTTACTTTTGGGTTTTCATTCTGATTTATGTCGGTTCCTATGTAGGGTGACAATTTGAAAACTAGGAATTGCTAGTTTTTCTACACTACGGAAGATACAAAAAAATACTATTTTTGTAGACCACCTTCGCCCACCCCTGAAGCACTGCGCTCATCTGCTTTAAAATCTTAAATGACATTACCCCCCACTTGTGACACCTCTCTGGGAAGCTTATCAAAAATGCTTTTCAGCTATACCAAATTTAATGAGAGTACGAAACTTAGCAAAAATTTGGGAAAATGTCTTAAAAACTGGCATTTGTAAAATTTGGCAGGAAAACTTAGAAAATAAACGTTAAGGATCCCAAGCCATCACTTTTGTAGTGTTAAAACTATCTATTTTTTGCACTAATGCAAATACTTGTTTTTTGCTCTTTCTCCAACTACAAAGTGCTCAAAATCATTCCCATTTTGTTCTAAGCATGAATAAAGCTTGATTTTCAACTTTCTAAAAAATATCTCTTGGAATACTTCGACAATAATTGTTCCAGAGAAGCTTGCTTCGTTTTGTAAACTAGCGATTTAATGTAACCCCATAAAACAGTCCATAGGCGCGAGGTCAGGTGGTCTTGGCGGCCACTCAGTTGTACCTCTTCTGCCAACACACTGATTTGGATAATTTTGGTCCAACCACTCTCTCGCCACAGCAGCACACTGTACCCCCATATGGTGGAAGTGTAAAAGATCTTTCAAATTTAGATTGCCTTGTAGGTCTCATTGGTTTTCAAGTTCATGAACAATATGTGAATTAACGTCACTCCAGTAACGACAGTTTATTTTTTTATTCACATGATCATTTAGGAAAAAAGAAGACTTATCACTGAAGCAAATTCGGGTGTTGCAAAACTGAGTTCTGCTGTCTGGATCGTCGTCGCCAAGTTCTTGCAAAATTTTCATTTTGTAAATGTGAAATTCATGCATTTTCATTACTTTCCTAACAAATTCTCTGGATACGCCAGTAACTGTTGCAAAATGACGCGTTGTCACCTTTGCATTTAAGAAAACTTGGCCAATAACCTCAACCTGCATATCTTCATCCAAAACTCTAGGTTGTTGCCAACGGATCCAGTTTCTTGAAATTTTAAAACCAAATCTGTTGTAGACGTCGCTGAAGTTTTTGTCAGGATTTCGTTAAAAGTAGTGGCAGTTAATTCCGAATTAAAATAATTCAAAGAGAAAATACAAACACAAGTGATGGCAACAGCAAGTACGTTAAATTTTAAATGATACAAAAGATAGAAATTTTATTGAAGATTGTACAAAAAAGAGCAGCCAATAATTTTGGGATCCTTTTTGATCATTTGCAATTGTTTAATAATTTTTCCTGCCAAATTTTGCAAAAGCCAGTTTTAAAAGATTATCTGAGAATTTTTTACTTAACTCATTAATTTTGGTATCTCTGAAAAGCATTTTTGATAAGCTTCACATAGTGTTACAAGAAGGGTAGTGCCATTTAAGGTTTTAAAGTGGATGAAGGTAGAGCTTCGGAGGTGGATGAGGGTGGTCCCCATAATACCTCATTTTTATTCCTTCGCGTTTTTGTAGATGTGGTATTTTTAGGGTTTTTAATTTAGTGCTAAAAAGATAGTAAGTTTTCAATTGCCAGCCAGCAAACAACTGAACTACTTAGAATATTTGGTGCAGTATTTATACATATATTAAACAAACATAAAGGGGCCCCAATATGCTACCTTAAGGGGTGCATATTTCGGATAATATTTGGATTTCTTTTTGAATCTTGGTTCGTGGTTTGTTGTGTTCTGTTCTAAATATTTTTGAATATCTTTAATAATGTTAATTGCATCAAAAAGAAATTGACAAACGTCTATATATTTGACCACATCAGTAGCTATATAGCAAGACAGGAAATAGACACGCCACACTAGTTCAAACGGGAACAAGTCGTCTTGAGTATTGATCAATGGTATTATTGGTTCGCCTGGAGATGCATAATAATAAATAATTGCTCCACTATTTATAGCAAATTACTATGCAATATTCCACGTTAAGTTATGAAGAGTGGAGTATCAGTATTTTAAAACGACATTTCTGACTATGTTTTAATTATTGTGTCACTTACTGTCATAAACATCAACAAAAGCAAACCTTGAAGCTTCAGCCTCCTTTATTGTCATTATATATATGTTCAAAAATATGTTGCTAGTATAGTCAGAAAGTGTACTTGAATTGTTGAAGCTGACTCAGGGTCAGAGTATTTTTGAAATATTTAATACGCCAACCAATGTTGACCGTACTTGAACAAACAAACGCTTAGCTGCTATTATCGATAATAACTCATTTATCTTATGGTACAACTACCCATTTAGCTGCTTTGCTATCAAACACGTTTTTATTCCATACAGTCTGTTGATTTAGATAATTGTAATAGTAGAATCCGTAGTGTTTTTAGGTGTATCCTTATTCCTAATATACCTAAAATATATATCTAGTCTGATTAACCTTATCTGTGATATAAAATTACCAATTTTTCCTTGTCGATTAGAAGAAATCATGGTATAGAATTTATATTATTGAATTAACTTTCCCTGGTACCCTTTCTAGTCATATCTAAAAATTGTTTGTGGTGTCCTTATTCTCATAGTTTGTGTAATTTTCTATTATCTTTGATAAAATGCCTATAGGATAGGATAGGTATATATAATCCCCATTAGGCAATGGGATTGATGATGGTACCTCACTAATAACTGTGTAAAATCTTAATATTCTAAAATTATGTGTTGAGACTACGCAAGGCGCATATAATTGATTTTTTTTCTCTAAAATCGACTCTTTTTATTATTGTTTTAGTGTAGCCTAAAACCATTTTACAAACAATGGGTAAGACTTAAACGATGCTAATAGAATCATGCAACAATTACAAAAATAAATCGATAAAGATAAACAATATCCTTTGTCTGCCCAATCTACTTAAAATTTTGATATTTTGTGTAAAACAAGCTGTATTTAAAATCACTTTAATTTATTTTTTACATTATTTTGTATTATGTAAAACTTAGAAATTACGATATTTTAGATGCTTTTAATGCGATTGCTGCTTTGCAGCTCTTGCAAGTATGGTTTCGATAAGAAGGTCCCAAGATTGGAAAGTTTTTAATGAGTGATATTGATGCTAAAACTACATATCAAATAAAAAAAAGGAATTCAGAAAATTTAAAGAAGATGACAGCAGAAAAATAGCTCGAATAGAAGGAACTGCACTGACTGAGACTTCATCTTCATATTATAATATAGACAGTAATAATACCAGGAACCTTCCAACGAATGCGAGAACTATTATATTTTCCTAGGACCGGCTAGGATTGATATAAGTATTGTTGAAGACCCTGAACCTCTTGCTCTACATAAACCTGCTAACAAATCCATATCGCAAATGCAAACTTTAAACTTAGAGTTAATATAAGTACTTTTGCCAGAACGTGTGATAGATTTGGAATACCAGATAGACCCTCTGCAGCTTTAGCTTCTGCCCTGCTACGTGATGTTGGGTTGTAGTGGCATAAGTAAAGTAATACGTGGTGATTTACATAAATGTGATACTGTCAAAGAAGTAAACTTACAAGCATTGCATTTTGACGGTAGATTAGATGAAGCGTGGTAAATTCAAACAACCGAAGATGGAAAGATGATTCGTAGGTAGCCGCAAGAAGATCACCTCTTAATAATTAAAGAACCAGGTTTTAAATATATTGGCCACGTCACTCCACCATCTGGAAAAATTTTAGATATTTCCAATGCTATTTGGGAGTTGCATATCTGAAAACGAAATTAGTTTATTAGAAATGGTTTGTCTGGGTTGCGATGGATGCCCTACTAATATAGGTAAAAATGATGGTGTAATATTGAAGAAAAAGTCAGACGACCATTGCAGTGGGTGGTATCCCAGCTACATCGCAATGAGCTCCCACTACGATGCAAGATGCGTAAGATTGACATGGGCGGCTTTCGGCAAATTGAGACACATTCTGAAGAACAACATGATCCTTATAAATTTGAAACGCAATGTATATAACACATGTATATTGCCAGTGCAAACTTACGGATTGCCTAACAAACTTATTTACAAATATGCCCTTAATCACACATAGAGCTATGGAACGATGCATGCTAGGTGTCTTCCTTCGTGACAGAATTAGAAATGAAAATATCAGGGGACGACCTAGAGTGGCTTTATAGGAGAGGTAGCGGTGGACTAGTCATGTGGCTAGACTAACTGAAGACAAGTGGGCACATAGAATGACTAAACGAAGTATAGGACGCCCACAGCGGTGGGTAGACGACATTCGAAAGATGGCAGGTAAACAGTGGTTGAATACAGCAAGGAACATAGATACATGGAGGCGAATCAGAGAGGTCTATGTCCAGGAATGGATATATATGAGTTGAGGAAAAAGACCACTACGACACCTACGGAAAAAACTAGATGGAAAAACATCTGGACTATATGGACTCGTGGGGTATCAGAGAGACCTGTGTCCATTAGTGGGTATATATGGGTTGAGAAAAATTAAGAAGACCACTACGACACCTACGAAAAAACTAGATGGAAAAACATCTGGACTATATGGATTCATGGGCTCACTAGGGAAACATTTAGCGGATCCTGTTAATTTTTAACTTATTGAATGTGAACTTGATAGACTATTTCCGTATTCAATAACGGATTTAACTGGGGACCAATAATATTTCCTAGACATTTGCAAAGCTGTTTCTAACAATGGACTTGTGGGAGGAAATTCGGGCAAGATGGCTGATGACGGCTAACCGAATTTTAGGTTTCTATATAAGTACCAGGCTACCTTCCCACAATTAGAGGAGGAGAGACTCAAGATTTAATTTAAGAATTACACACAGTTAATATCAAAGTACCACTACGACTTTTAGTAAATACCCATTGCCAAATTCAAAAATTAGTTTTTTTCGTGCCCAATGTTTATATCGATATCGCATCTTTACTACAGCATATTGGGGAAATAAGGACACTACTTCTTTTCAAAATCTGTAAGAATAGGCCGAACATTTTTTTATGTAAACCTATCTTGTGTTGCGCGCTCTAAGTTGAGTTAAGTTCAATTCAATTCAGAACGTAAGATTTGAATTGAGCGACAACTCCAATTTTCAAGTTGTATTCCAGTTTGAATTCTCAACACAGTTTAGGTTAGTCTAAAAATCACTTAACCTACTTCATAATGGTCCGCCAAGTCAAACATATAAATGGTTAACATTGCATCAGGCATATTTCCTGTGTTCTATTATTAATCAACTATATTTAAATTATTTTTGTGATAAATGGAAACACCTTTATTTTAGCGGATGTTTTTTGGTCTGTAATTAAAATGATTCTAAAAAAAAATTGTTTTATTAATGGAAAAATGCCAAACATAAACTGAGCGATCTATGCACCGACTTATTAAATGGAGAGAAATGTTTGATAAGTAAAAAGATCAGTTTTTGAATATCTGTGGTAAAGCTTATGCAAATAATTTGCATATGTATTGTACAGGGTGTTCACCCATAATGTCCCCCCCCCTTTAACTTTGTTAATTTTTAAGCTAGAAAAAAAAAACAAAATTGTAGGGCTTTTAATGTAGTTTTTGCACACGTAAAGGAAAAAACAAAAAATTGTGCAGTATACAGGGTAGATCAAAAAGAAACATTTTTTTAAATCTAGCCCCCATTTATTATTATATTTTTCGATTCTCCATAAAATTCTAAGGATTTTTAATATAACACACTATATGCCTATTCCTAATACTTTAGGAGTCATTGACAGTTGAAGTCGCTATTTTGTTTTGTTCTTTTATTTTTTTTTGGCAACAGCCACCTAAGAATATAACTTTTTTTTAGCTTTTAATGTCATTGAGGTGTAAATAGTGAGTTTCCTCAATTCGTCCTCATTGCCTCGAGTAGTGCTTTTGTAACTTCTGTTTTAAAAATGATTAAAAGAATTATTATTATAATTAAAAATAGCGACTTCAACTGTCAATAACTCCTAAAGTATTAGGAATAGGCATATAGTGTGTTACATTAAAAACGCTTAGAAGTTTAGGTAGAATCGAAAAATCGAATAAAAAATGGGGGCTAGATTTAAAAAAATGGTTCTTTTTGATCTACCCTGTATATTATACAATTTTTTGTTTTTTTCTTTAGGTGTGCAAATACTACATAAAAAACCCTACAATTTTGTTTTTTTATTTTTTTTGTAGCTTAAAAATTAACAAAGTTAAAGGGGGGGGACATTATGGGTGAACACCCTGTACGCATATAATTTAGACAATATTTTTAAAAGCTGACATTTTCTAAGTTATTAGGGTAAAGTCGGGACAGATGACGCATCTTTTTTTGAGAATCCAAAAAATTACAAATTCAGTGGTAGGAAGTAAGCAAAATTCAAAATTCTTTGGAAAACATATATATTTTCTGAATACATCCAAGGCAGAAATGATAAACTAAAATAAGTTTGCAAACGAACTTAAAACCTTAAACATTACATTTTGCAACCTGCCCACCGTATATGGGTTTGTTTATGTATGAAGAATATTATAAAATATAAACTGTCTACTTCCATACAAGTTTAAACATAAAATAAATCTTTGAAACATTTAACACATAAATTCTTAATATAAATAATCATTATTCTTTCCACATAACATATAATACTCTATATATGCACTGCATGTGGAATCAAGCATCCATGTGAGGCATTTAAGGCACTGCATCCAGTCTGGATTGGAATCGATGCCCTCATAGCGCTCTAATCAACAAATACATTAATTTTCATCGAAACTTCCAAATCACTGATTGAAAAAGTCTCATCATTTTCTGATGACGAAGACTGTTCTGACACCAACCGTCTAGCCTTAGTAGCCGTAGTTGCTTCATGTTCGATGAGCGCCAACGTGCATTCCGTCCCACGGACAGGCGCGCCGACAATACCACCATTGTAGATATCCTTATCAGAGACAATGTCGAGCGTTTCTCCTCTTATAGCCAGGCAATTTTGGATATCAGCAACGCATCCGATGCCGTCTCATACTTCGCCTTTGAGAGGATTATGGCTTCCCGCAAAAATTTATGAATTATCTTAGGGAATACTATAGGACTTCAAACACGGTCTTAAAGACCCCCATCTGGACCTAGGACCCTATCTTGCCCGATCAGGGTGTGAAGCAGGACGACACACTCTCGCCGATAATGTTTAACCTATAGTAATAGATCGCCTTCTTCTATAACTTCCTATTTACGTTGGCGTGTCAATAGGGCCTCTTTTGTGCTTCCACTCCAATGGGCATCCAGCTCCTCCTGGACCAATATAGTAGAAAAAACAAAGAACCCCTTTTTTCATCAACGGGAAGGGAAGATACCTGGACCTACCTAGGCGTGGAATTTTTGGCAACAGGCCGAACTTGCTTGCTCTTCCATTGGACTGTCCAAAGGCCTTTCATGCGACGGGTGATGGCGGACTCGGTATCCCGTCACTCCGATGGACCGCCCCCCTCTTACGCCGCAGTCGACTGGTCTCTTTAAATCCCCTTTCCCTTCAGCAAATCCTGGCCGCTAACTTGTTGTGGGCCAGACAACTTGATCATGTCGACGCACGACTCCGCTTCGGAGGAAGCCGAGTCCGCACTCAGGCCAATCTTGCATCTTCCTGGCGCGACATACTACTTAGCGCCGTGGATGGCTCAGAAAGGCTCTTCGGGTTCCATCCGCCCACCAATGGGTAAGAACTCCGACAAGACTTCTTTCGGGACGAGATTTTCTTCTCTCAGACACACTTCGAATCAACGCCCTTCCTATACTCAGTCGCACCTTCCGAGGGGGCGCCGCAATCGATCGGCAATGCAGAGCGGGCTGTGAAAGGCCCAAGACGCTAAATCATGTACTTTAGATTTGTCATAGATCCCACGACCCGTACGTCAAGCGCCATGGCGCAGTTGTGAATTATATTCATCGTAATCTCAGACATCGAGGGTACGAAGTTTTTTAGGAGATGGCCATACCCACGCTATTGAAGTCGAAAAGCCAGACCTCGTGACTAATATGGGCGTCCAGACACTAATGATTGATGTGCAGGTCGTAACGGACTCGATTCCGCTGGATCCTTACCTTCTTCGTCTTTCCCTTCCTACATCTGGATGTACATTTCTGCTCTTTCTCTTCCTTAGTTTTAAGTCACCATTGTGACCTATACCTGGGGTATATGCATAATAAAGAAAAACAAAAAGGGCGATTGCAGAGGACGCACATTCCTCTTAGTATTGTCGTTCGTTGTTGCTCGCAATGTTGTTTTTCCTTTTATTTTTGCAATTTTTTGCTGTAAGCTGCTCTTTCTTCAGTCGTCTTTCGCTTATTTACTTGTTGCTGAAGTTTTCCGAACTTATAATTTTTGGAATTGGAGAGATATGATCCAGAATCTTAGGGGGTGTCCAATCAGAACTTGCAGATACGTCAAGTGCTGTTGAAAACCGTTATAAAGTTTTGAAATAAGGACTCTTTGCTTCAATGGCGTCTTGGGTGAGAATTCGTTGGTTTTCTTCAACAATCTCTTGCCTTTGCGGTTCAGGACACTGGGTTGATATTGATAGCTGAATTCAGTAGAATAGTGCTCGAGCATCAGTAAATGTTGTAGCTCAATACGTTCGTTTGAATTTGCTTTAAGCTTTTTTAAAATAACTTCAGTCGCTTAAAAAACGAGCGAGCGAGGGTTTGTAAAAAGTGAATAATGTGACTATATTTGTTGACTTCAACTTTATTATGCTCTATGGGCTCTTGACAGTGATATTTCCTCTACTTTTATTAGACGCAAACTTTTATTCCCATTTAAAAACAACTTTCACCAGTCTTTTCCTGCAGGTTTAGGAACTCTATTAAATCGTCTCTCTAGGCTCATTGACTTAGCTAGATTATAAGCCAAAATTCGATCTGTTGTCCTCGTTGGTGCAAATCCTGGCAGTTGAAGTTTTTTAACGTGCAAGCAAAACTCCTAAAACTGACTTCCCGCCCTTTCCATCCTTCTGAAAATTATTCATTTGCACTCGAAATCTTAGTGTAGCTCCAGGTATATTATTTCCTTTGGCCGCTTGTCTAATTGGTAGTCCATTCACTCTTATCATTCCATCTACCTCTCGAACTTTTCCTAGGTCCGTAAGAGATCCGCGTCTTTAACATCTAAAAACAAAATGAATTATGTAGAATGTAGATAGGTAGGCATCTCTTACTTCGCATTCGTCATCTGCCCACAAAGTAAGGGATAGATGACGCACTTGTTTTATTCTAAAATCAGTGGAGTGTGGAGTAAATGGAACCAAACTCAAACATACGCCTGTTTAACATAACCTAATTTTACCAAAACATTTATTGTTCGCCTGTTTAATCATATACGTGCCTCAAAAAATCTTAACCTAGTATATTGACAAACTTTGTGGCACTTATCAACTAATAAAATTGCACATTTCACTTTGTTTCTTCTTAATTGTGATTGAAATGAGTCAAATTATTTAACGGCTGGCCTTCACTACTACTTTATTGGTCACGTTTACACTAGCTTTTTATCACTGCGTTATCGTCCCGACTTTACCCTATAGGTACTGAAAGTGTCATTAAAATATAAACAATTCTTGTGTGAATGATCATGAAACAACTGATTATATTCTGAGGAGACTTTACTGTTACTTCTGATACAGTATGGAGTGATGAATATTGATTGATAATAAATAATTCTTAATTATATATGGATGAATCAATGTTATTCATTTCATGTGACCAGAACGCGATCTATAAACTACTGGTAGCAAACAACAAGAATTCGCTGGTGAAAGGGTTACAATGTAAACAAGTCCAATAAATCCGCAACTTCTGGCTTTCACCCATCTAATTAAGAACCTTTGAATTTTACCATGAATTTTGGTGGTTACTAAACATCACGCAAAATTATGTTGGCAAACTTCAGACTGACGTAGGTTGCGTATATAATTTCCGTCCAGCGTTTGCATCTAAAATTTGCATTGTTTTTCAATTGTATTACGTTTTTGATCTGCTGCCATATGAATAAAATAATCTTTCTAGATAAATCACTTACTTAATCACGCATTTTTCTTATATTTATGGTTGGGTACTTTATAATTCGTTCAATATTAAGTTCCTATTAAAAAGAGTGTAATGGAGATTACAGGGACTTTTTATAAATTGTATGTAAAGTTTACTTGCAGAATTTCTAAGGTAATTTAACGGACTAATTGTTTGAAAGAAATACAGAATTGTATGAGAAACAGTTTAATTTTTATTGTATCTAATCTAACTTCCTAGTGTATTTAGTTTGTAAAGTTATTTCCATTAAATAATTTAAATTTCACTCATGTTGTCACATACATAATATATTTTACACAGGGTGGCTCAATCAAGGCTAGGTGGAATATTACGTCGAAACCATAAACCATGGCGATATTTTGACCGTATGTCGTTATAGGTGGTATTCGATTAATTTGGCGAATTATGTCAATAGGTTAATAGGCAAATTTCGTCTGTTCCATTTTATAATAAAATAATACTGACTACTGCTGGTGCCTATCAGATCTAGCATAAACTGAGCAAAAAAACAACACAATTTAAATCTAAGATATAATTGAATAAATATTTCTGAAAAAATATATAGAAATTAGACATACATGCTTGAACGCTAAATAGTTATATTTAATTCCGCCTTGGTTTTGTCACCTTTTATATAGTCAGTTATCTATAATTTATAAGATAATAACATTTTGGTCACATCATGAACCTAGAGCTGAGTAAAATTTGAAAATTAGTCTAAAGTTTAGATTACAGTATGATATTTGATGTCTAGTGTTACTAGTATGTTCTGCTAATGTATGCATAGTGTTACAAATGCGCTTGCTGAAAAAAATCTAAGGTTTTGATGTATCATACAGATTGAACCTATAAAGTCTAGGTCTTCAATAAAACAGGAACAAATTGTCACACGCCTCATGTTTCTCTTCTTCAAAGTCATGAAAGCTATTACCCTACCAAGCGCTGGGTCTCCCAAGGGAAGCCCTCCCTGCCTCATTCCTGGCGTAGTTCATCATTCATTGTATTCCTTAGGATGGCGACGGTCATACTGTAGAATACCTATTACAAGCTCAGGTTTTATTGGACGCATTGTGGAACCCTGTCCTGCCAAACGATCAGCCCGGAACATTTCAATGTCCTGTTTGGCCAAGACGTCCCTAGACTCAGACACCGGCACAGAATGAACTCTATAAGCTTCAAGATCCGACACAGCAGCTTTGCTGTAAAGCAAATGTAAGTCCGAAGGGCAAAAGCAAGTAGTCTCGTTCCTATGGTTTCTTCATACACACTCGCCGCAGTACCACTATTCGTTTTTAGCCGTCTGTTTATCACGATTCCATTATCTAGACGTGGGCTAAAGGGTGTTCTTGATCTTATGGTGAGCAGTATATTGTCCCTCTTCATCAGCCGCTCACCTCCCGATTCCGGAGGTCCCTTCGGGCTTTTATTGCCTCTGGCTTACCGAGACCTTCCCGTCTGTATGCAGACCTTAACGCCTGCTGCTGCCCTAGGAATATGTGGAGGAGCGGTAAACCAGTCGTTTTTCAAGACCCTTGTGGGTGTTGTCCTTATAGCACCTATATTTTCACGCACGCCAATCTCTGAACTCTCTAACCGAGACGTGGGTGCCTACCGGTCTACCATACGATGGTTCCATAGATGGTAATAGGGCGTGCGTACTACAGCCGCTTAAATCCAATGTAGGCCCCACGTGCATCCAAAAGCTCTTTTCACGCCCATAGAGCTTATTGGCTTTCCTGATGCGGCTGCATACTTATTGTTTCCAGTTCAACTTAGAGTCTAGTATGGCCCTGTGATGCTTGGTTGACCCATTATAGTTTAAAGAATGGCCAAGACGTTGATGACCAGTAGAATTTCTCCCAGCCTACGCTTCGTCATAAAGAGTACTAATTCGACATTGTCCGTCAGCTGGAGTGCTCGTTGTATGAGAGTGCGTGTCTTGGTTATCGATAATGATAGCTAGATTATTAGCATCAGCTTCGAGCGTAGAACCCAACCTCCTACAGTAAGACGTCAAAGGAGAGACCATAAAACCACACCGTGGAGGCAGCATCTGACTACCCTCGCTTCCGCAAATTCGTTACTAATTTTCATCTTGACTGTGCGCCTTGACCGGAAAATCTTTATCCACCCTACAATAGAGGGATCTGTGCCGCGCCTGCTCACAGCTTGACAAATCGATTCAAAAGACGTGTTGTCAAACGCGTCGTCGATATTTAAGAAAAACCCCAGCGTGGCCTCCGAACTTTGGTGTGATGGGTCTCAAGATTTGAGTTCCACCATGGTATCTTATCCGCATTGAGTCTGTGTTTCAGTGGACAATTGGCTTCAAAGGATTATTTGAGCGTTGGTAAGGCAGCTTGCTGCTGTGTCGTCTTCCTCCTCATTTTTAGTCCCTCATTATAGTTAGTGGTCGTCGGATTTCTGTATTCCGGTTTAGGTGTTCAAACAGGATGTGCCTGTGGTCTGACAAAGGGTCTTCCTCAGATACCTCCCAGTTCGAGAATCCTTGGCGCAGTGCTTTTTTACAGATTGTTAGGTCTGTAACCTAATGAGGATTTCAAAGTCACTTGGAAAGAGCAATTTGAGGAAGGCCCTACCCATAGGGTTCACGTCCTCGCTCCCCCAATTCCCAAAACTGCAGCAACCTCCCTGCATCGATAGGAAAGTAAGCCGAGCAAACCACAATCTCCCTTCAATCAATTCCCTTATTTATGGTAGGTTTGATCACAAATTTGTAATAAGTAGGTAAACAGGACATATACACTATTTATTGGTTTAATTTTTCTATTATCCAAGTCCTTTGTCCTAATATCGAGGTACGAACTTGTTATGATTTATTCCAGAACTCTGTCGATCATTTCTGATCAAATTTATATAGAGACAAAATAGATCATTTTTATCATATTTCAGACCAAATCAAGCGAAAATGGAATTTGATGAAGGCGAAAGGTATTAAAGTCTAAATATAAAATTACAAATAATTTCATAATGTAGCCATTGAGTTTGTTTATAATTATAATACTTAGTTATTCCGAATTTTGTTTTACTAATTCTTGGATACGTGAATTAGTGAGCGAACTTGTAACATTTTGTTTATCGAGGCGTACAAATTTACATATCAATGGTCCATAGTAATGATACAAAGAATGGTGTCTGCATGATTTTTAGTCAAATTTATCTAAAATCGTGAGTTATTTAGAGTGGTTAATTTCGAAATGAAAGAAAAATGTACTTAATAATGTAGTTCAACCATATACAGGGTGCTCTAAAAGGTGTGTACACTCTTGAGGGTAAAATATGATGATCTAACTCAATTTACCTTAGTCCAAAAGTTGATAATATTTTTTTTACATTTTATAAATATTCATGTTAATTTAGCATGATTTGCACGAAATTTGGTATTTCGATTTTATAATGAGAAATCGAGATCTGATGGCAGTTTTGATGCACATTGCAGAGGGCACCACCAGCACCACTTCGCACATCTAAAGCTTCATAACTGTTTTGTGCCTCGGTATTTATTGACGTCTTTTGTCCAATTATGTACTGAAACGCACCTTATCCATGTTTAGGATTGGTCCAAGACATTTGGAGCTTGCTTAAGGGCCAACAGGCCAATAGCAAAAAAATACACAACAAGGAGTTAACAGAGATAAGAATGAACCGGCGGAATAACACACAAGTCAATAACAAACCAAAACAGCAAATTTATATTTGAAATTGCTCCATAAGACTCTAAATATCCTCCGTTGTCATGTACACAAAATTAATTCTAAGCAGAAAGATGAACTCCACTCTTTTCATAATTTCTGCATTTAACCGTGAAATATTTACTCAATTTTCTATTCGTGCCCGCAATTCTTCTTTGGTGTTTAAAGTCTAAAGATATACCATATCTTTAAGAGTTCCCCCATAAAAAGTAATCCATAGTCATTAAATCCGGTGAACGGGATGGACAATCATTTTCTCTGCCCATCCATCGATTCTGAAAATTCTTATTTAAGTTATTTCAAACATTTAATGTGAGGGGTGAGGGTGCACACTCCCGACCATTTCTTTGCTAATAACCGTAAACTAATATCCTGTCATTTCCGCGTAGTGTAAGGTACGGACGTCCATAGGGAAAAATTTAAGAATTAAATGATAAATTTTAAAATTGAATGATAAAGGTAAATGGCGATACTTATCATTGCTAAATTGTTGGTACGATCCGTTTCAGTATGCAATAAAACATTTAAATTCGATTATCTCAGAAATGGCTGCTCGAAACGACACTTACTTGGTATAACTTTTTTTGGACAAAAGATGCCAAGCAATAAGTATTTTTAACTAAAAATTTAATATACTAAGGCACAAGAAAGTTATGGAATTTTATTTATTTTATTTTATTTATATTTATTTTGTAGGTGGTGCTTCTGGTGACGCTCTCTGAAATGTACATGAAAACTGTGATCAGATTTCAATATCTTATCCTAAAAAACCTAATTAAATTTCGTGCAAATCATGCTATTATTAACACCCTGTATTTCAGAAAATATCAACGTCGACTAAGGGCCATTTTTACAACTGTCGTTTAAACCTCAAACTTAAGTTTATTTTGGGCTAAATCTTCTTTTTCTAACCTCAGAAATTTGTGCTAGCGTTTTGTACAGACCTTTTAGCATAGAAATAAGAGGTATGATAGGCTAGAAGCTAATTGAAGATATTTTGAAATAAATACTCTTTTGATATATAGTAGGTAGACCGTTAACGCTCACAAGATTCATGGGCCAATTTTGTTATGAATTTTTCTTCTTAGTTTCCATAACGAAACCCTTCTTTGTATCATATACTAATTGAGTATTCTTCTTAGTATTATTAGTTCAAATTGTAGTTTCTCGCAAAACTAATATTTTCTCCATAGATTATTTTTGTAGTAACAAGACTAAAATTAGTAAGATTTGTATTTTAGTTGTTAGTTGTTTTAGTACGGGTATAAATATAATCTTGATATTGGCTGTAGTCATATTAACTTGTTTAACTTCCCTAGATAAAAATAAGTAATAGTTCTCTAGCAATCACAGATATATAGCTGAACATTGGGATTTAGCTTATATAGCCTTGTTTAGCACTTCTGCTAATAGTGTGAATAAAATCTAACACTTATTCTCAGAAGTTTTCTATTTTGCTAGATATGGTATATATAGTAATACCTGGCTTAACGCGATTTTCCTGTCAACAACATCGGTAATTCCGCGCCCAGAGAATCCCTGATTTATTCGGGGGGTTCTGAGAAGCTTATATTATCGCATGTATGATCATGAGGTGCATTTCTTTTCAGTTTAAATAGAGCGGTTGTTTCCGAAGCATTGTTTCCAAATTATAACGTTAAAATGGCAGAAATATGTGACTCGAACTGTGTGAAACAGCAACAAATGCAAAGTATTTCCATACAGACCAAAATTGAAGGGATAAGACGTATTGAGAATGGTGAATGACAAAGTAGAAGTGGGTAATGCTTTAAATCTGCCAACTTCCACAATAAAAACAATTATTAAAAATGCTAAACAAATTAAAACTGTAAAAGGCAAAAAAGTATTTTTCTGCATATCCATCAAGAATCAGAAGATACTAGTACTGAAACATTTTCTGCAGGTAGAGGTGGTTTTGATCGGTTTAAAAAACGTCAGAACTTACATAGTATCCGAGGGGAGGCTGCAAGTGCAGATACGCAAGCTGCAAACGAATGTCCTGCTAAGCTAAGGAAAATTATTGAGAAAAGATACTACTCCCCAGAACTTGCTTTCAATGTAGATGAGGTGAGGCTGCAAATGCAGATACGCAAACTGCAAACGAATTTCCTGCTAAGCTAAGGAAAATTATTGAGCAAAGAGACTACTTCCCAAGTATGAATGCCATATTTATGAGCAAGAAAAGCTCCTGGTTTTAAAGCAACTAAAGAAAGGTTAGCGCTCTTACTTGGAGGAAATGCTAAGGGTAATATTAAGTTAAAACCCATTTTGATGTACCATTCGCAAATACCTCGACCAATGCGCGGCCTTGCCAAATCAGACCTACCTGTCATTTGGAAATCCAACAAAGAGGCGTGGGTTACAATTGATGTTTTAAACTGGTTCGTTAACAATTTTTGCCCTGTCTTGAAACGTTTCTGTGAACATCACGTCTCAGAGCTAAAAGCACTGTTGCTATTAGATAATGCTCCAGGTCATTTAGAAGACGTTGAAACATGCGGTCTAGTTAAGGTAGTCTTCCTGCCAGCCAATACGATTTCTATAATCCAACCAACGAACCAAGAGGTAATTTCATATTTCAAAGCAAATTATCTTCGTCATACCTTCAAGCAATTTATTGAAAACACCAGTCGGGAAGATCAGTTATCAATTCGTGAGGTTTGTAAAAACTACAATGTGATGAACGCTCGTAATTACGTAAAAAAAAGCATGGGAGGGAGGGGAAGTTAACTGTATGCTGTATAAATGGTGTCTGGATGAAAATTTGTCTTAAAGAGTTTATTTCAGAGGCAGTTTTGATTGAATACATTGAAGAGTTTGTAAATCTTCAAGATGAAGAACTCGGTAATGATGACCTCGGAAAATTAAAACCCGTCAACAAGCTACAGTTATTCAGGATAACGAGAGTGAAGATTATTCATTCTCTACCCCGCAAAAACACCTTTCAACAAAATTTCCCGATCAGATCGTTGACAGGACCGTCGAATTTTGGGATTATGATCCCGATGACCAGAGAAGCATGAAAGTAGAAAGAAGTGGGTTAGAATCATTATCCTCCTGCACCGAGCTTCTGCAGGAAAGAAAAGGAAAAACCACTCGCAACCAGATTATTGAGGTGTACCTTATCTCAGAATGTGGGGTGTCCCAAAAAAGGTTAATACAAAAGTTGTTTGGGCCACCCTATACATACATACAAATGGGCCCCGATTAGCACTGATGCGCTTAACACTTTCGTGTGCTTGCACGGATTAACCGCGTTAAACCGGGTATTACTGTAGTTTTTTCAAGGAGGAGAGCATTAATTTTCATCGGAAAAATTCACTTGGTTTCGTGATATTGACATATGAAAGTTCAAATTTATTTAGCATTTTCTTGCATGACTTGACTACATGATTTGTGTGGTCTAAATTTGATAGCACCCATTTATTTAGATGTCCAGAACAAAAACTCTTTTAGTATCTAGGCCAGGACCTAATGACATATTTTAAGATCGTTTTTGGAACTTTACTACCTTATAAGAGAATGGTACAACTTGAAACATTATGGCGTGCCTTTCCTATTTGAGTTTTTGGTAATAAATCCATTAATTCCAAATTATGGAACATGTTCACATTAAAACTGGACAACTGTTGGAATTAGGTTTTTGCCATAATAATAATTAGTGGGTACTGGATGTAGTACATTTAATAAATTAACGCTCATTCGTTGCTCGATTTCAATCATCTTGATCTTCTGTAGATATTATCGTTGATTGAATAATTGAGAGGTACTATACCTCATATATCTTGGTATTTTTACAACTTCAAGCATTTTTACCATATTAATAAATCATGCAAATTATTATTATTACAACGAAATCACCTTAATTGTAACACTGTAAAATATCGTAATATTTTTAAACTGAAAACGTATTGCTTATCTTTAACCCGCAATATTTCAGCTATAATTTTGATCATTAGTTGAGCTGACAATTTTCTTTCGAAATAGAGTAGAACTCGTAAAACATAATAGTGTTGTACCAGAATTCCTAGCCAAATAAATTTGTTTTGTTGATGTTTATGAGTTTTTATTTTGAAATGACCCTAGCCTTATAATCTTTTTGAATTTTTATAGCATTGTCAGCCTTTATTTAAGCCTCTAAAAATACAGGTTGGATCCGCTGTAATGTATTTTATGCATAAATTCAGCTAATATTAATTAATATTTTTTTCATATTATATTACCAAATGTGTAGTTTGGGTTAGTGTCTCCCATATCAGTTTTAACATCACTGTCAGCATTTTTAAGACTTGTGCTTATATGATTAATTTAGAATTAATATATTTTTCCTTGCCTTTCTCTCGAACACATAAAAAAATATATATATATTTCTTCTTCTTCTCCCACTGTAATTGATTTATTAAACATTTACTGCCTGTACTTTAATGAGATTTATTAGATAAAGATTTTTTATTAAGATACCATTATAACTAATCAAAATATTAGCCAAACTACTGCTTTTTCATTATCATGGGCCGTAGAAGGAATAGTGGTATGTCACTCACATTTAAAGGCTATTAAGAGTCTCGCATTCATTACGGCACCCACCTACTGCTCGGATCGTAATGCTCGTGTCTTAATAGCTTTCATTAAAAAATGCTCGTTGCATAATATACTATTTATAACCTATTTTCTTTTATTATTTATGAAACGTATACGTAAAGTCATAATACCAAATTATATATGCAATTAATAATTATTATTGATTGGGTTATCTCGTCGTTTGGTGACACGTAATTAAATGACTGACTTATTAAAGTTTTATAAGCGATTCCCCTCTTGGAACATTATAGTTCAAACAGTTTACAGAAAGAAAATTGAATTTATATTTTATAGAAATTATTGATTTACCAAGTATAGACAAGGGGAACTCGGGCTCTCTAAGCTGGTAAAGGAACAGGACCTTAGTCGGCATTTTTGCACTGGAAACTTCAATTTTAACAGCGTAGCAAGAGCTCTAGCCTCTAGCTGGTGAAGGAACAGGGACCTTTTCTCAATTTTTGTCGAAATTGAATTTTGAATGATATTTGTCTGTTTTTTTAAGGGCCTCATATGTCACATTCTAAGCAATAAAAAACTTCCAGTGAAACTTATTCGCGTTCTAGTTGCAGTTCGTGCGACGGAAGCGCCAATTTTAAATGCAGAACGGGAACTTGAGCTACTACGACTCAAGGGCTCTAAGCTGGTAAAGGAACAGGACCGCACATGAAATTTTTATTGAAATTAAATTTAATATTTTACTATTTAAAACAAACATTGACAAAAAAAAACCGGACAAACAAAATTTCGTTCAAAGCCAATTTTATAAAACTTTTTAAGTTTTGCATCGATTTTGATAATTTTTTTATGGATTTGGTGTTATACAGTGTGGAACCAAAAGTTGCATTATGCTCTGAATTTCTGAACACTCTGTGGAAGAACCTAACGACAAACTGATGGTTCTATGTATGACAATATTTAACCTCGCATTCCTTAGCATATATATTTTTTTTAAAGTAAACACATTTTTAAAGGGAACTATACAATTTACATCAATAACAAAAATTGCCTCCTCGTGCTCTAATAGCTGCTGCCATGTGACGTCCTAAGGGTTGAACATAATTGTCAGGTGTCCTTTGAAAATTGTTATCTCACTCTTCTAGAAGAGCGATTCGAAGATCGGGAATAGTTTCTAATTAATTGTTGCAAATTGGCATCCAGTTTAGATCAGGACTATGTGGAGGCCAGTCTAATCGTTGAATGTCAATTTCATCCAGATAATCGTTAATACCAGACACCTCTTGCGACATGAGGTCTGTCATTATTGTGCATTATATAACAAATTTGACTAACAACACCACAACAAAAAGTTGTGTTCTGACACCGAAAAAAACATTGTTGTCATCAGATTCATATGGCTTTAAACCTGTCAGTTATAATGAAGTTCGAGATAAAATATAAAATCTAAAAAATAAGCCGGGCCTAGATTATTGTGGCATAAATGCTAAATTACTCAAATATGTAAAAGGGTTGATCATAATTGGCAGTTGTCCTTTGAGGATTGTTTTCCCACTCTTCAAGAAGAGCGTTTCGAAGATCCGGAATGGTTTCTAATTGACTGTTACGAATTAGCTTCCCTAGCATATCCCACACATGGTCAGTCCAGTTTAGATCAGGACTACGTGGAGGCTAGTCTAATCGTTGAATGTCCATCTCATCCAGATAATCGTTGACACCTCTTGCGATATGAGGTGTGGCATTATCGTGCATTAAATACAAATTTTGACTAACACCACAACAAAAAGTTGTGTTCTGATAGCGAAAAAACGTTGTTGTCATCAGCTTAATTTGGCTTTAAACCTTTCAATGAAGTTCGAGATAAAATAAAGAATCTAAAAAATAAGCCTGGTCTAGATTATTGTGGCATAAATGCTAAATTACTCAAATATGTAAGAGAAGGGTTGATCATAATTGGCAATTGTCCTTTGAGGATTGTTTTCCCACTCTTCAAGAAGAGCGTTTCGAAGATCCGGAATGGTTTCTAATTGACTGTTACGAATTAGCCTCCCTAACATATCCCACACATGTTCACCAGTTTAGATCAGGACTACGTGGAGGCTAGTCTAATCGTTGAATGTCCATTTCATCCAGATAATCGTTGACACCTCTTGCGACATGAGGTCTGGCATTATCGCGCATTAAATAAAAATTTTGACTAACACCACAACAAAAAGTTGTCTTCTGATACCGAAAAAATCTGTTTCATATTGAGCAGTTTGGTTTCAAAGCAAAAAAAATCAACGGCAGACGCTCTAAAGTATTTAATAAACAAAATTGTAGATGTCGTTGAAAATGGGAAGCTTGTGGGTGCAGTTTTCTGAGACCTTACTAAGGCATTTGATTGTGTATCCCATAGTCTCCTTATTTCCAAATTAAAGTACTTATAGCAATTTTGATAGAAGTAGTGTTAAGCTAATAAGTCCCTACTTAACTAACAGAAAAGAGTTTGTTCAATAAATAATAAAAATTCAAATGTACAAGAAATTACTTGCGAAGTGCCTCAAAGGTTGTAAATCTCAGTATGTATCCCAGTTCCGCTACGATACTTTTTGCGGACGACCCACGATTCTTATTAAAGCTATACATATAAAAAATGTATACGAGAAAACAGACATTGCTAAATTGTCAGCTTCTAAATGGTTCGGTAGAAATGGACTGAGTTTGAATTAGAACGATACCAAGACCTTCTTTGGCAAGATCCTTTGTGACTAAATCATAACATATGATTTAATCACAAAGGATCCTGCGGAAGACAGGAAAATACAAAGTTTCTAGGATTTTGTGTGGATCCCATACTGTCATGGGGGCATCAGGTGGACTTTCTGGCTGCAAAACTAGCAAGGAACATTTTTGTAATAAAATCTTTGAAGGATGAATTGCCTAGACAGTCGGTCTTGACAGCATATCATGCATTCAATGTTTCTCTCCCACTGCGGATATGGAATCCTTGCATCGGGAGCCACTCCCCTCATGCTGATATGATTTTGGATTGCAGCGGAGGGTTCTGCGTGTTATGTACAGGATGGGCTATAGAGATGATGTTGCGGAAGTGTTTGTGACAAATAAGCTATTTGCTATGCATAGGTATGTCAGAGAAAATCCTGACACATACACTTAACTATGAAATCCATGGCCTCTTATTTTATAATGCACTTCCTAGAAGTGTGCAAATCTTAGATGTAAAAAAACCATTTACACAGGCACGCATTTTAGACCTACACTGGATTTTTAAATACTAGTGTGTAATTTGAGTGTGATTGAGACAAATGAAGTTTTTAAATTGAACTAGTATCTTGTTTTTTATTGTGATTTTAAATGTAATATTTATGTGAAAATTTTGTTTTGATCTTTGTAAATGTTCATACAATTTAATTTTTGGGATGATAGGTATGAGTATAGTGAAATTCTGAGATTTTAAAACTGTGATATATTTTAGGTACCTGCAGCACTGATTGTGTACTTTTGTGTTGACTAGTGCAAACAAATTTGCGTTCATAAAGCATGTAATAAAATTGAATTGAATTGATCTCATGCGGTCTCAACCGGTGCGGCGCGGCGTGAGTATGATAATATAATAAAATATGTTGAAGTCAAGCTCCATTTTCCATGCTTCTCCCTCATAAGGACGTCAACCTGTCTGACGTTTTGATAAGCAAGGAGTTCAAATTTTAATTGCGACAGCGGCAACTCTAACTCTCTGAGCTAGTAAAAGAACAGAACTTTTTGCTGAACTTCACATCCAGAAAAATCAAAATTGCTAATAGACAATACAAAAGTATGTAATATCGATTATTTGAGAGTGTGTGTATGCTGATCCAAAACTCTCCAAAAGTTCCTTTACAACTAAAGCTACTTTATAATCGACATTATGTACTTATGTTTTACGACTGTACTATTACATGCTAAGTTTTGTTTTAACGATTTACGTTGTGAAACAAATTACCAACACGTTTTATTACAGATTCTTAATGGCGAATAAAAGCCAAACTACATTAAGTCACCCTGTATTTACAAAATATGTTTCGAAACGTAAAAATAAGCTTTTCCGGATATCATAAATTTTCATAAATCGTAAAAATTATTTATTGGCCGATATTTCAGAGGCGCTCTCGAACGGGCCGAATGTCTCTGATTATAAAATTATAAATAGATCAGACATGAAATAATTATGTCGGTCTGTGTTTGGAGTGTCTAAAAAGATCACTGCAGATGTTTGGGATGAGTCAAAAAGTAGAAGTAGATTACTTTTGCGTATTAACGTCCTTGATGTTTTGTACGTTAAAAGTTAATGTATTTTTTTACGTCAGAAGCCAAATCGGATGGGATTTGATACCTATAGCTTCCACGTTTTCCCCTTATAAGGACGACAACTTGTATTTGGCAAAAGTAGGAGCACATACTCCGCTTTTAGGACAGGAACCTTTCTGTGGCATAGGGATGCACACCTACAAGGAAGAGTTCAGGAAAAAAGAGCGAACCGAATGGATCAGTCTATGAGAACGTCTTCCAGGATTAAGGCAATCAAAGATGTTTCTAGGGCCCTCTCACCCGGGAAGATCAAAAATCCTTATAACACTGAGTAAGAACAGTCTCCGCATCCTCACCGGCTTTCTTACGGGCCACTGCCGGTTGAAAAGGCAAATGGCCAGAATAAAAATGGCGGTCGCGAATAGGCGAATGGCCTGCTTCGGGTGCTGCATCGTCGAGCGGGAGGAACTTCCATCCATAGAACCATCCAGACTACTTGCTTTTATCAAAGCACTGAAGCTGCATTAGGTACTCTGATTGAGAATCACATCAACGGAAGCACCAAGGAAGGGGGGCACAATAGATCTATACAGTAAAATTTGGAATTGGAATTGGTAAAAATTGGAATAAATTGATAAAAATTGGAATAAATTCTTTATCACAAGTGTCAACAATACAATTTTCCTTTTGCCTGTCACACCATATGAAGTTAAACTAACAATAAATAGGCTTACAAACAAAAAATCTGTTGGTGAGGATGAAATCCCTGTTGTATTGTTAAAAACTGTCTCAAATATAATTTCAGAACCAATTTCGCATATCATAAATTTATGCTTTACTACAGGTAACTTTCCAAGTTTGCTGAAGAATGCTTATGTTAAAGCCATTCATAAAAAGGATGAGAAACACCAAGAAAGGAATTACAGACCCATCTCGTTATTATCAAATATAAATAAGATTTTTGAAAAGATTATTTATAGTCGATTTATTACATTCTTAGAGAATAATTCTATACTGTCAGATAAGCAGAATGGCTTTCGAAAGGCTAAGAGCACAGTTCGTGCAGTTTATCAAGCCTTAGAAAAAGTACTAGACTCGTTAAATAATAGATATCAAACTGCTGCCCTGTGCCTTGACCTTTCGAAGGAATTTGACAGTGTAAATCATGATATTTTATGTGGAAAATTGAACTTATGTGGAATTAGAGGGATGGCTTTAAAATTAATTAAATAATATTTAACGGGAAGATCTCAGCAGGTGGTTGAGTGTGACAAGTTTGGCAATTTGCTGAAATCAGACAGAATTTTATTAGAGAAGGGCGTTCCTCAGGGCTCTATCCTTGGACCACTCTTATATGTCATTTACACCAATGAATTGCCTGAAGTGTCGCCTGAGCATATGGTGCTGTATGCGGACGACACCACTTTAATTTTTAGTGAAACCAGTGAGGATCTTCTGCTCACAAAAGTCACGAATACAATGCAATATCTTAATGAGTATTTTACAGAAAATGGCTTATTATTAAATTTATCTAAAACTCAAATAGTTTATTTTGGCAATAGAGTAAGCAACGAAATTAGCGTCTCCTATAATGGAAGTGAAGTGGTGTCGTCTAACGCAGTTTTGCTATTGGGCGTACACATGGATCGTAGATTGGACTGGAGTGCACACATTATTGAGGTTGCTCTGGGTGTTGCCAGGTTTGCCTATGCTCTTCGCATCGTATCTAATAGTGTGGGTGTGGATGCTGCTACCACTGCATACCATGCTTACATTCAGTCGAGGCTGAGATATGGATATGGAAATTCCTCAGATGTAGATCGTGTCATGGTGCTGCAGAAGCGTTGTATTAGAAATATTTATGGAATGAAATATACTGAAAGTTGTAAAATTGTTTTTATTAACAAAACAAATATTAACATTAATAAGTCTTTACATTCTGGACGCAGTTATGTTCGTAAAGGATAATATGGATTTATTTTTAGATTGTGACAAAGGACATGATCATTATACCAGAAATAAAAATAACTTGTGCTGTAAAAATTGTAACTTTTCTAATATACAGAAAAACGTTAAATACTCTGTGATAAAAATATTCAGTTCTTTTTCTGAATCAATTCGCGTCCTTCCAAGGAATGAGCTTAAGAAAGTTATAAAAAATTATCTTTTAGTTAAAGCTTTTTACAAACTAAGCGAATTTTTCAATGATGAAGAAAGAAAGACATTAGGTAGGAGCTGAATATAGCAAGTAATTGTTATTGTATTTGACATGGTTCCACGCCCTTTAACGGGTACTGTATGTAATTTTCATATTGGAATTAATAAAATGTTTATCTATCTATCTACAGGTCGCAGTGTACTAATACCCTCCAAGATCATTAATTCTTTCATTGTGCGTTAAAATTTAATGACGTTAGAAGCCAAATCGGACGGAATTTGATACCTATAGCTTGATATACTCCGAATTATGGGTCTGAATCACTGGTGACTGAGGCTTCTTCTTCTTTATGTGCCATATCAGAGTTATCCGACGTTGGCGATCATCATAGCAAAGGCTTCTCGATCTTCTGCCATGTCGAAAAGTTGACCTGCATTTCGTACGACTGTCCAGGCTCGGATGTTTCTCATCCAAGACATCTGTTTTCGGCCTACACCCCGTCAACCTTCTATTTTTCCCTTGAGGATGAGTTGTAAAATACGATATCGATCACCTCTCAATATATGACCCAAATAAGTAATTTTTCTACGTTTGAGAGTCCCGAATAGTTCCCTGTCCTTGTTGACTCTCCTCAGCACTTCTTCATTTGTAATATGTGCTGTCCACGGTATTTTAAACATTCGCCTATGTATCCACATTTTCAGCGCCTCTATGCGATTAGTTGTTGATATCTTAAGCGTCCACGCCTCCACTCCATACAACAGTACAAGCCAGACATTGCGCTTGACCATCCTTTGTCAAATTTCTAAATTTAGATGGTGGTTGCAAAGAAATGATTTCATCTTTAGAAAGGTTGTTTTGGCCATTGCAATTCTGCGTCTTATTTCTTTGTCTGGATCTAGTTGGTCTGTATGATAGTTCCTAAGTATGTAAATTTGTGGACCCTTACGACTACAGACTAAAAATTTAGTTTTATTTTCATTTATTTTGATGCCCATTCCTTCCCCTGCTTCGTGGATTCGATTCAGCAGTATTTGGAGACCTTCGATGTTGTCCGCCAGGATTACTGTGTCATCCGCATATCTAATTACATTAAGTAATTCACCATTTATTTTTACTCCATGTGGTTGATCCTCAAGTGCTGTCTTAAATCAAAGATCAGATCAGATATCAACAGAGTTGGGGATAAAATACAACCCTGTCTAACTCCTCGTTGTATGGATATTTCATTAGTAAGACTATTTCCAATCTTACCTTTAGCGGTTTGTTTCCAGTACAAATTCTTAATGATACGAATATCTCTATCGATTCCCGTCTTTTTCAAAATCTCTATTAATTTGGTATGTTGCACTTTATCAAATGCCTTTTCAAAATCCACGAAACATGCAAAAGGTCCTTTCTTTGATCACGGCATTTCTGTAATAGGACGTTCAGCGCAAAAAGCGCCTCCCTAGTTCCGAGTGCATTCCTAAAACCGAACTGAGTTTCTTCCATGTTTTCTTCGCATTCTGTTGTGTAATATTCTTAAGAAAATTTGTTGAAAAATTGTTTTTTAGAAATTGCAATAAATGTGGATTTGAGCCAGTCTGAGGGGATCACTCCGGTGTTATATATTGCATTGAAGAGTTTAACTATTATTTTTATATTTTCTTCATCTATCAGTTTTATTAACTCAGTGGGTGTTTCATCCGGTCCTAGCGCCTTTCTGGCTTTTGCATTTTTTATAGCATGTGCTACTTCGGATCACATGGATTCTGTGCAGTGTTGATACGGTACCATATCATTATCTCTATCGTCATTAAACAGCTCTGATATATATGTTTGCCATTCTGTTTTGATGTCTATTTCATCAATGATGATCTTGTTGTTATTGTCCACTAGTACAGGGGGAACTCCTTTTTTAAATATGCCGCTTATTTCTTTCACCTTTTTATGTATGTTGAGTAAATCATGTTTGGACATTATGTTTTCCATTTCCTCGCACTTTTCATTCATCCATCTCTCTTTGGCCATCTTGATCTCCTTTTTATTTTTTTTCTGTAGATGCCTGTACTTTGCGTCATTTGCCTTTGCTAGTCTTCGCTGTTCCATTAGTTTTAAGATATCTTCTTTCATCCATTTATTTTTTGTGATTGAGTCCTTTTTATATTCATTATTTGTGTATATTTCTTCGGCTTTGTTCTTAAGTTCGCACCACAGTTCTTCTGGGTCTTCTAGCTGTTTGTCGATAAGCTTTATTTTGTTATTAAATTCTTGTTTTATTTTGTCTTTCATTTCCATATTTACGAAGTTAAAAGTATTTATTTTTAATTTTGGTCGTTGGTATTTTTTAAGCGTAGTTTAATATCGCAACAAGAGGTTGATGGTCTGATCCATTATCTTCTCCCGGATATGTAGTGACCCTTTTGACAGCATTCCTAAAACGTTTGTGCACGAGTATATAATCTATTTGATTTTTTGACGTCTCAGTGTTATTGCCATCATCAAAGGGGGCCTTCCAATAATTGTATAAACGTCTCTTGGGTCGTTTATACCAGGTGTTTGTAATTATCATTCCGTTGTCTTCACACAACTCGAACAGTCGTTGTCCTCGTTCATTAGGGTTTCCAAGACCATATGGACCCACCGCTTCTCCTTTTGGACCTTCTCCAACCTTTGCGTTGAAGTCGCCTTCATCTCACGAGATATTCCATCTCATACGGCCTCAACTGGGGTGGTGTGAATATGATGGTAAGGTTAAATGTGTTAAGTTAATGCTACGTTTTTGCACGCTTTCGCCTTATAAGGACGACTACTTCTCTTTGACGTTTTATTACACTGGGAGATATTAGTATTTTCAGAACGTAACCCGCTGATAATTCTAAGAACTAGGTATAAACTAAATAAAGAATTTCGCTCTCGTTGAGACTTTTAATTAGTTAAATCTTTACTTCGCAAATACCAGTATAAGTTTGTTATATGCAAACATGATGAACCGGACCTGCGAAATGATAACCCTTTTAAAATTTGCATCTAGCACAGCCTTGGCAGACGCGGCCCTGGTTCCCTCAGGTCAAGCAAACGTATTTACCTCAAAATTATCTCATTTAATTTTTTCTTGCTTATATCGACGAGCGTCATTGTTTACTATTATTGTAGGTACATAAAACCACCTAAAAATTTTTACACAAAATATAATTATAATCAGCCGAAAATCGGTTGAAATACCAGTGATCTATACAGAAGATGAGTACCTTTTGTCTATAATAAATGTACGACTAATAGAGAAATCTACAGCAACTACGAACTTGCCATTTGAAAAGAGCTTCATACAGGTTCTAGGCAGTGTGAGCTGCTCTGTCGGCTCTTGAATCTAATATAGTTGATAAAAGGGCCAGTATGGTGTAGGATCCGGGACGTTCGAATGCTCGACAATGAGGAACAATCAGATCAGATAGGTTTTAGTAGTCTGAGAAGAGATGAAACGCGAAAATCGACCCGAAAAAGAGGCTAAGGTGAAGCAGGTGGTTGATGGGCAAATCATCGTAGCTCTATTATATTTGAATTATTTTAGGATCATAGTGACAATGCTCATACGAGGCTTCCTTTGAAAAACATATTTCGGGAAATATCGACCTGATGCGAGTCTCTTTCTCTCCTTCTACTCATAAGTCCAAAATGAGGGACAGTCGCAGTGTGCAAAGAAAGCTTGATCTTTATCATCTCCACCAGCACATACGACGATATGGAAACCAATTTGGGTACAGTATTTTACATAACATGTGTTGAAAGTACTAGTTTTCAAACGAGGCGACAACCACCATTGAAAATGAGACAAAAGCACTCTTAAGAAAACAATAAATATCACACCCGTGTTGAAATCAACTTTTCAACACTAGTGTTAACAAGTATTTATCGTGTAATTCTCATCTGTCAAGTCAAATATGTTGTAGTTTACACCATCTGTCATCTGTTCAAATAAACTCGTGCATGGCTAGAAAGCGCCTTATATCTCACACGTGTTGGAAAATTTTTCAATGCACGTGTTGCAAAGTAATTTAACAGGGTTCTATTCGAGTAGATGATGAATGCTGTCAATTTGACGGCATATTTGATTTGATACGCGTATTGAAAAGTTGATATCAACACGCAATCGTTTTCTTAGGAATCTAAGAGTGCTTTTTGTGTCATTTTCATGACATGGTCATAGGAAAAATAGTGTATATTACTAATGGGAGAGCACGTTTTTAACCTCGGAAGATTTCCGCACTCGGCTAACGCCTCGTGCTATATAACCTCCTTCTTTGAAAACTAGTACTTTCAACACTCGTTAGGTAATATATTAATTTCCTACGACCACTTTATGACTATGAGAAAAAAAGCACAGGTAACTTGGCTAGAAAATGTTTTTACATGCATATTAAAAAAAAATCAGTACAAGTGTTGAATAGTGTATTACACACAAGTGTTGAAAGTACTGAGTTTTCAAAGGAGGAAATATTCATTTCTTCACGTGAGTATTGTACACTATTTTTTCCTACGACCATGTATGAAAATGACACACAAACACTCCTTTGATACTTAAGAACCGATTAATATCACACACGTGTTTTGAATTCCACTCTGCAATACCTGTCTTGAAAAGTACTCGTCGCGTCACCCACAGCTGTCAACATCGGCTATGTGTTCAAATACAGTGCGGTTGAAATTACTATTCATCACTTGTGTTGAAAAGTTTTTCAACACGCGTGTGATATAAGACGCTTTCTAGCCAAGCTAACTGTGTTTTTTCTTATTTTCATAAGTGGACGGAGGGAATAGTATATTATTTTATATGGAGGAAAAGTAATACTTTTGAGCCGAACGGAGTGAGGCTGGTAATAGAGAGCAAGCCATGAAAAGTAACGTTTCCTCCAAATAAAATATGCTGTTTTTTCTTCAAATGTCGACAAATTAATGCAAAAAGTCTCTTTTTAATAGTAATAATAATTATTATTAAAAATAAGTGGGTTCGCAAGGCGGCTTAGACCGGTGCGGTGTCGGTGAATAGGCTCAGGTTGTTGCTATAGTAATGTAACATAAAGCTGTCAGTGGACACTGTCAACAATAATTATATTTTTAAAATTGCGTCTTCGATTGCGTTTTAATTCCGTATTGATAAGCAGTTATTGAGAAAGTTCGATTAAATAATAACCAATTTGTTCCTAAATTAGTGATTTTTAGAAATGCAGTCACACATTGAGTGATAAATACAAATTTTAGTTTAATAACTCTTGAGTTGTTGACGCTTATTTTGATGTTTGTTTGTATTGTATCTATGTTGCTATGATAACACTTTTACCTCCGCCGGCGGAAAAGTGAAAAGTAAAGCTCCGGCGGAGGAAAAACGAAACTTCACTGCCGCCTACACAGTCGAGTAATGACGGATTTACTGACGTTTGAAGAAAAAAGTATTTTCAACACGACTCTATTTGAACCGAAGGCAGATGCTAATTTGACAGCATATTTGATTCGGCACTTTGGCTTGACAGATGAAGATGACACGATCAGTACTTGCCAACACAAGTGTTGAAAATATGATTTCAACCCCCGCGTAATATTAATAATTTTCTTAAGAATCTAAAGAATGCGTTTTTTTCATTTTCATAGACGGTCTTAGGAAAAATAGTGTATATTGCTCGTGTGAAAGTAAGTTTTTAACTTCGTAGGATTTCGGTTTGAAAACTAGCACTTTCAACACTCGTTATGTAATATACTATTCAGCACGTGTGTTGAAAAATGTTCAACATGCGTGTGCTTGTTTTGATTTTCCCAAGAGGTTGTAGGAAATAGAATATTACATAACAAGTTCTGAGAGTATTAGGCTTCAAACTAGTTTCCTCTGAGGTTGTAAATATTTTTCCTACAACCGCTTATGAAAATGAGAAAAAGGTACATTCAACGTGGTTAGATAGTGCTTTATATCACAAGCGTGTTGAAAACATTTTTAACGCGCATGTTGAAAAGTAATTTCAACACGACTCTACTTGAATAGATGGCGCATGCTGTAATTTGACAGCATAATTGATTTGATATTTTGGCTTGACAGATGACGATCACACTATAAGTACTTTATAACACAAGTGTTGAAAAGTTGATTTCAACACTCGTGTGGTATTAATAATTTTCTTAAGAATCTAAAGAAAGCGTTTTTCTCATTTTCATAGGTGGCCTTAGGGAAAATAGTATACATTACTCGTGTGAAAGTACGTTTTTAACTTCGTAGGATTTCCGTTTGAAGACTAGCCCTTTCAACACTCGATATCTAATATACTATTCAGACTTGTGTTTTCAACACGCGTGTAATGTGTAGCTATTTCTAGCTGAGTTCAAACTAGTCTTCTCTGAGGTTGTAAACGTTTTTTTTTTCTTGTGACCACTTATGAAAATGAGAAAAAACATATTTAACGTGGTTAGTAAGCGCTTTATATCACGCGTGTCCAAAAGTAATTTCAACACTGCTCTACTTGAATAGATAACGGATGTTGTGATTTTAACAGCATATTTGATTTGACATTTTGGCTTTTCGAATGAGGATGACGCGGCAAGAGCTTTTCCACACACTTATTGAAATGTAGATTTCAAACTGCGTGAGATATTAATCCTTTTTTTAATCTAAAGAGGGTTTTTTGTGCCATTTTCATAGGTGATCGTAGCGTATATCACTAGTGTGAACGTAAGTTTTTAACTTCGTAGGATTTCCGTTTGAAAACTAGCACTTTCAACACTCGTTATGAAATATACCACTCAGCACGTGTGTTGAAAAAATTTTCAACACGCGTGTGATATATAGCTCTCTCTAGCCCAGTTAACTGTGCTTCTTTTCATTTTCCTTAAGGGTCCTAGGAAATAGAATATTACATAACAAGTTCTGAGAGTACTAGGCTTCAAAGTAGTTTCCTTTGAGGTTGTAAATATTTTTCCTACAACTGCTTATGAAAATGAGAAAAAAGTACATTCAACGTGGTTAGAAAGTGCTTTATATCACAGGCGTGTTGAAAAAAATTTTAACGCACGTGTTGAAAAGTAATTTCAACATGACTCGACTTGAATAGATGGCGCATGTTGTTATTTTGACAGCATAATTGATTTGATATTTTGACTTGACAGATGATGATGACACTATAAGTACTTTAGAAAGCGCTTTATATCACAGGCGTGTTGAAAAGTAATTTCAACACTGCTCTACTTGAATAGATAACGGATGCTGTTATTTTGATAGCATTTTTGATTTGACATTTTGGCTTTTCGGATGAGAATGACGCGGCAAGTGCTTTTCCACACACTTATTGAAAAGTAGATTTTAAAATGCGTGAGATATTAATTCTTTTTTTAATCTAAAGAGGGTTTTTTTTGTGTCATTTTCATAGGTGAGCGTAGCGTATATCACTAGTGTGAAAGAAAGTTTGAAACTTCGTAGGATATTCATTTAAAAACTAGCACTTTCAACACTCGTCATGTAATATACTATTCAGCACGTGTGTTGAAAAAATCTTCAACACGCGTGTGATATATAGCACTCTCTAGCCCAGTTAACTGTGCTTCTTTTCATTTTCCTAAAAGGTCGTAGGAAATAGAATATTACATAAGAAGTTCTGAGAGTACTAGGCTTCTAACTAGTTTCCTCTGAGGCTGTAAATATTTTTCCTACAACCACTTATGAAAATGAGGAAAAAGTACATTTAACGTGATTAGAAAGTGCTTTATATCACAGGCGTGTTGAAATTTTTTTTAACGCACGTGTTGAAAAGTAATTTCAACACAACTCTACTTGAATAGATGGCGCATGCTGTTATTTTGACAGCATATTTGATTTGATATTGTGGAGGATTTCCGCCTTAGGCTTGCGGCTCATGCTAAATAAACTCCTCGTTTCAAAAATAGTACTTTCATTTCAATACTTGCTATGTAATATACTATTCAACTCATTCAAAACGTGTGTTGAAACAATTTTCAATGCCCTTGTGATATAAGGCACTTTCTAGCCAAATTAATTGGGTTTTATTTTTTCTCATTTTCTCAAGTGATAGTAGGAAAACCTAATTTCCTTCTAATGATGCATTTGCTGTCCGATTTTAGTTTATTGTTTTCCCCTTGCTTTTTGTGTGATTCTGTTAAAACAGAAGAAGAAACTTATAATGATATGAAAATGGCGGGCAAAATATAATTATTATTATTTATGATTAAATATTTAGTTACGAAACTATTACTAAAAAAAGTATAAAATACTAATATTTAAAGTCAAATTAACGAAGCATATAGAAAAAAACTGCTGAGTTAATTCTTATTATGATGAGAGAAATAGTTAATTCCAGATGTATATGTTAGGAAACTTAAGCCAGAAAATGATGATTGAAAAATGAGGGATTTATATTCAATGGACAGGTGTCTGCTACACCTTGTAAAGTTAGATTATCAAAGTAAAACGTTGATATATTATAAACTGGAATCCGTCTACGCAAATCAGGATTTATTTTTGTTTTAAGCAATGAGTGAGTAATGGGTTCTGTTAATTTGTTATACTAAAATGACTTCATCTACACTCATTAAAAATTCTGTCAACAATGTCTCGATTAAATTATGTTTAACTTGACTTTCAACATATAAATATAGGTTGTTGTCGTGAGGTTTTATTTTATGCAAACTTTATGTGATGTTTTAATGTTTTATTTAACTTATCTTTAATTAGATATTCGAGGTTAGTTGGCATTGAATATCAAATGAAATGGTTTTCCGAAATTGACAGATATATGAAATGCATCAGATATAGTGCCAGTGAACATCGTTGGACAAATTTAAAATTGCAGGCGTGCCTAATTTGTTGATCTGCGAAATATTTTAGTGATTATGATGGTCACCCGTTTCTTAGAACGATGCAGGTTTCATTAAACTGTTATGTGGTTAAAATAAAATAATAAGTAATTCAAAGTAAAACTCTGCTGTAAATATTAAATTCCTAATTTCGCTATGAAAGCTGCTTGACGCTCTTAATTTTAACAAAATTGTTGGAAGTCAACGTATCTAAATTTGTAATGAAAGAGAAGTTTCATCCCTAGATACCAGTAATCGTGCAAGAGTTATTGGACGTTGATCCTGACAAGAGCAATTTTGTGAAATATCGATTTAGCTAACAGATAATCACGCAAGAATTGCCCAAAGAATTTGTTTTCATGTGTAGCTACGTTTCCTTTAAATGGTCAGGTTAACAAAGAAAACTACAAATACTGGGCACAGGAGAAAAACCTCACTGGTTCATAGAAAATCACGCCCAGTATAATAAAAAGTTAATGTCTGGGCGGACATACAATATGTCAAATTAAAATTGATACACGTAGCACTTTTATGATCCATCCTGTATATATATATTTTTTTTAAATAATAAATTTGGCTGGTCTGAGGTATTCTCGATTAAGTGGACGGTATTCCATATAAAAGACTTTATTTCATAATTATGTATAGGGCCATTTCGGTTCGGACCCCCCGTGCTAATTTAATGACCCTAAAGAAGCTGAAAAAACTTGGAAATACTTCACGTTTTGAGGAATAAATCTGCCCTCGTTGTCAAAAGCGAGGAATCTAAAAATTAAAATGATTGGGGGCCAGGACCGAACTGGCCCTATATAGAAATCTACAATACAACTGGGGTGGAGAAACAGGTAACAATTTGTCTGACAAACGTGAATCATCCATAGCAATATAGACCATATTCTTCAAGGATTATTAACATTTGCCTTTTTTTCTGTTCAAACATATTCACTCTGCATTTATTCTTAACATGATTTTTGCAGCTGATATTTCCCTTATCCACAGTTCATCGTAGAATTTCTACGACAGAAAGAATTGTTGACGAAATAGATGTGAAATTCATTAAGCGCACATAATTTCTCAATTAAAACAAATTAATATATTATATTGCAGATATACGTATTTTTTATGGTGTATATACAGGACAAATTGAAGCCAGTTTTCAAAAATAAAACGATTTTATGACTATGCTGAAGGCTTAATTGCCTATAAAATTATAATGACTCTTAAAAATAATAATCGCTTTTTCATCGCTATGAAATTTTCAGCACCTTATTGATTTTTTTCGTTTTATGGCTCATTTATTATAATTGTTTTTTTTATTATGCGACTATATTATTTCCAATTATACTTTTCCTTCCTATACATGCATATGCCTCAAATTATTTATATATTTCTCTTGAAATATGTTTCAACAATATTTCACTATAAATAAACCATTAATGTTGTTTTTATGCAATATTTATATTAATAAAGAATAAAGGAATTATTTAATCAAAGAACTAACACATTATCTAGCCAGTGTTCAGACCACCCTCTTACTAAAATTATTGCAACATAAGATTGCAAATAATTCTAGTTTGTTTTTATTAGTGATTTTAGATGGTGCAATCCCAAAAACACTTTATGGTGAAGTTGCTTACTATTGACAAGAACTTGCAATAGTCATTGGTTGAAACTTGGGAACCAACAGTTATTGTTTTTTGTGTTCTCTTTTACGCACATCCCCCTAGGGAGGTAGTGTGGGACACACCAGTGGCATACCCACTAAAAACTCAGCTATGTGTCGGCCTGTTTTTTAACTCCTAGGGTCTACCCTGCAGGCCGGAGGGGAGAACCTCCGGGATTGGCTCGTATGCAGTTCTAGTCTTGTTATTGAACTTACCTCACTGTGGTTACTAGATCACACCTCTTCTGGCTCTTGCCGAGATATCGGGAGCAGGTTTGGATGTTACTCCGTTCCTCTTCTGTGCTACTCTGCACTGGTTGCATCTGTGTGGTCACACGATTAAGACTCCTAGATCTTCTGCATGTGGTCCATCTGCATCTTCTTCCAGGGATGTCGTTTGGGTCAAAGTCCACTGCTTCCCTTAGTTCTTCGTCGGAATGGTTTTCTGCTCTTATCAGCACGCTCCTAGCCTTATTGACTATCAAGTCTTCATGTGATTGCCACTATATAGAAATTTACAATAAAATTGGGGTGGATAAATAGGTAACAATTTGTTTCAAAAACTTGATTCCTCCATAACAATATATAACATATCCTTTAATGTTGCATTTTTATCTGTTAAAAACATTCACTCTCCATATATACCTAAAGTGACTTTTACAGCTGATATTGCCCTATCCACTATAGCAATTTTATGCTGGTTTTCGCTGCGTATCACCAAGCTGTGGATCCATGCGTCAGTTGAGGTCTGGCTATCGTCTTTATCATGGTGAGGTTTGTCTTCGGCTTTTCCTTCCCATCATGGGAATAAGCATAGCCATTGCTCTCTTGGTCTTATCTCTTGCCGCTTGGATGCGTCTTTTGCGTACTCCAAGGTATGTCAACGTTGTTTATCCGTATGTGCAGTCCACTAGCCATTCTTCTCTTTTAGAGGAGTATGACCTGCGTTTTGTGCTTATTGACCTTGATCTTCCAGTTTGTCATCCACTCCGTAAGCTCATCTGTTGCCTTCTGAAACACAGTGTTTATCCTCCTCGTATCGGTACGAGCATACTGTATCATTCTATCGTCGGCATACAATTAAAGTTGCGCCTGCAATGATGGAATATCGTGGGTAAATATTAAGTACAAGGATGGCCCTTGTGGTATTCCCGCCTCAAGTATCCTAGGTCTGGATGTTTTGCCTTTAACTTTCACGAGTATTCTTCTGTCTATTAGGTAGCTTTTTATGATCTTGATGACTATCATTTCATAGTATGCCCCCTGATGCTATGCCAGGCCGAAAGCTCTTTCTACGCCTATAAAGATTGCCCCTGTCGCTTGGCGATTGTTGAAGCCGCTTGTTATGTTTTCTACTACTTGTAAGGGTAGTAGCTCCGATGAGTGTTGAGGTTTTTTATGAAGTTATGAAACAATATTATTAATGTAAACCAGTTACTTGTAAAGAAAGAAGTAATGATATTATCGAAAGAAGTCTTGATATTTTCAAATATGGAAAGTATTTCTTCCTGCGCACAAATATACATCTAGAGGCCACGCAATCCATATAAATGTCCAAGTGATGCTGTATATCTCAGTGATCGAATTTAATTCTTATCAAAATGTATTAGGGTTGTATCAACGGCATTTAAGTTAACTTATACTAAATTACTTGTTCTCACATAACTTGGAGAAAAGTATAGGTTCTGGTATTAGCCCTTTGTGTTTCCGAAATGGTTGGTTTTTCTGTTTTTCGCTGTAATTCATCATCATCATCCTACCATTTGCATCGACTGAAAATTAGCAGATTTCTTCTACTTTCTGTTAGTTACTAGTTTGGTACTTGTACTAAGTTTTTATTTCGTTGGGTGCTTTTTGTGTGGCATTCATTTACTGTGGTTTTTATAGAATTTGCTTCTATATCGGGGCCTTTATTATTTACATTGGGTTCCATCTCTAAGTGGCTTCCATGTGCTTAGATGAGCTTTCACGGTTTTTCTTCATGTTGATTGAAATTTTGGATCAGACAAGTGTGTGGTCGCTACTTATTGAGAACTTAGTATTCAACAAACTTACATCCTGTACAACTCCTTTCTGTTAGATATGATAAAATCAATTCCGTTTTTTATAGAGCCATCGGGGCTGGTCCGGGTTCACTTTCGCTGTGGAGGTTTGCGGTAGAACCTGTTCATTGCATGCAAATAGGTTACATTTTGGAAGGAATTCAAGAAGTGTTTGAACTCTCATTCCTTATTCCAAATCCGTGGGTTCTCAATACTATTTCGGTTTCGTCTTTCCTATGACTTAATTTGGCGTTAAAGCCCCCTATTTATTAGCATGTTGTAAAGGGTAGGTTCTTGCTGAATTTCCGTGGTTATGACCTCATAGAAGCTGCCCACTTCAGCTTCCGTGTGCCCAGTTGTAGGTGACTATACCTAGTATATTACTCTGTTACTGATACTGTGGATCTATATTTTAAAATATCATAGACCCAAACAAACTATTTACCTTGTATACACGTATACACAATAAACTTTTTCTCTCTAATGAGGTTGCCGGCATAAAAAAGTTACTGTTAAAACAAGCAAAGTAATCGTGACCATTCATTCACAAATATTTTGGAATTTTTGAAAACATGTATATACGTTAACCTATACTTAAATTATACAAACGAACATTAAAGTGTAATTATCCTTTGTCTAAAGTAAATAGTTTATTTTGAATGGCGGCCAAATTTTCAGAAACGATAAAAAATGCTCAATTCATTTTGTTTATGTAATAAAATAGTATAGTGTAAAGGAATATTATTCAGCATGCGTTCCGATTTTAAGAAAGTATTTTCCAATTGACATTGGAATCATGGCAGTATAAAGCTAAGTATTAGCTTCTAGTGAAAAATCGTCAGTTTTTTTTGTATCGTTATACTTCTACAATAATATTCGTGGTCGATATTGTAGGTTGATGATATGAGCTTGCAGATATTTTAGCCTTTCTTCGCGTTAAAATTATATAGTCACAGTTACCAAATGTTGGTTGAGGTATTACAAAATCTGCACGTTTCATTGACATCACTAACCTAAGTAAGGTCTGCTAGTCGCTTCTTATTATAGTTAGCCTTAGCCTAGTAGAAGGCTAATTAATTGTCTTGTCTTCCTCTTAAAGCATGGTTATTTTCTGCTCGATTTTGTTCACTAACTGACCCTTCATGATTCCACAAAATGGTTCTGATCGATAGAATGGGGCATTCGCACCTTTCCATGCTCTAAATTATCTTATGTATCGGTTCCTTATATTAGAGTGACTCTATTGATTTCAACCAGTTGATTGATGGGCTGAAACAATATCCGTTGGCGGTATTAAATGGTAAGAACAAATTTGTTTCTCTTCTTCCAATGAAAGCTTGTAAACTGTAAGAGGTAAAGCAAAGACGAAAAAAAAATTTTTTTGTTATTTACATTTAAACAAAATTATAAAAACATTGAAAATTTATTATTACATTGCTTTAGTGTCGCATAAAAAATTGCAATTCTCGTCGACAAGGCTATAAGCAATATCAACTTAAGATCAGAGAAAAGGAAGAGTGCTAGCAGAGACGATAGGACAACCAACTCAATATTGACACATAACGCATAAACAAAACGAGGTACTAAGTTTCTAAAAGAAACAATGCAAAAATAAATATGCAAAACAAATAATAGTCATAAGCCAAATCAAAAACAATAGGTTGCAAAGCTACATTTAAAATTAAACGGTGTGAAGTTATACAACCAGCCATCAGTATTAATAGCTATTTGGTAGTGTATGAAGTAAGGGAAATAATAACACACTGATGCATCATGACACTACATATGGTCATCAGAGTACTCGTACAGTGAATATTACCTCCTTAGGCCTTATACAATAGCAGCAAACGAACCTTCATCTTAGCCTTTTTACTGATACCTCCCGTTGTATGTTCAGAGGAAGGTGATTAAACATCGTTTTAGCATTATATGTTATCGAATTCTTTATCGAGGAACTATGTCGTAAGGCAGTGGCGGTTATTCAGCGGAAGTAGGGGAAGTGTCACTCATCGATTTAAAAAATAGGTTTTAAAAACATGTTTTTTTAGTAATAAACATTCTTTTGTCCAAGTAAGTTTGAGGTTTTCTTTACTTATTTTATTATTTTGACTTTGGCTTCCTCTATATTTTCGTCCACGAGCCGCCACTGTCGTAAGGGTAGTTGAAGCAGGCGGATCTATCTGATGTTGTAGACCCTGTTTCTATCCAATTCACCATTATGCTTTTCCTATACCAAACAAACACTGTCTAGTATAAAGGTGGATGTTAAAGTTAGACTTTTTTCGTTACAAAGAATGGCTTGCATGGTTCCCTCGGCTTAGTTTTACACATAGATCTAAAGCTCTTTTTTGCAAAGCAGATAATGGCTTGTATTTTCCTAAAAGCAAATCCCATATCTCGGATAAGTTAGGCCTTCCTAGCACACGGTGCAACAAGTTCTCTGGAAACAAATCTTAGGGCATAGCGATCTTTTGCCAGCTTATTGCAAACACTTCTATCGCCTATTAATGTTCCTTCTCAAGAACTTTACATTTTTCTTCAACAAATTGTTGTAAAACTGGATATCTCCAACTACATGCACATTTAAACCTAACAACATTTGTTTTTTCAAACGCCACTTCTTGACAATAGAGACATCACCAGCAACCGTTTCAGACAATTCACCCTCAGAGCCAGCATCCCAGAAGATTGTGAAAAGGGTGAACTTATCTCTGGTAGGCAAAAGAAAAATATCATTAGTATATATTGTATTTTGTATTTGTACACGTGAGTGGGTCCAAATAGGACCCTCCACTGCG
>MU182786.1:104308-115751 GCA_016904865.1 Pissodes strobi | reverse complement strand
GAAGCTGTTGCTTCCACCAATCCGGTCTCAGGTTTAGAAGCTTCTGTGAAGACAGGATCAACCCTACCTTCAGCTTCCTCCTGAGGGGTTTCGGCGGAAGTGCCAGCCTCCTGTTCCCGTGGGGCATCTCTTCGTTCCCCCCGTGGCCTAGGACGGAATTGGACCTGTCCAAAGCCAAAGAAGGGTCTGAAGTCCATCCCCTTCAGAGTCGCCATTGATTCGCCATCAATGGCGAATGTCCAGGTTTGTCCTGGACCTGATTCTTTCCGGTGTAGAATTGTCCACTCCCGAGTGTTTAGACTGCGGTTCATATTCCGCAGTCTTGTAAGAACCACTTCCGATGTCAACCGTTTGTCGTTGTCATCGGGTATATATGCGATGCATATATGTGGTTTTGGTATGTCGACTCCGCTGACGGCTTTAAGTTGAGCACCCTCCCATGGCTTCAGGACGGCTACTACGTTCCTAAGCCATGTCATGCTCGCGTCGTCAGCGCAAGTCACTTGCAGCCAGCCTGGCCTAGCTGCACATCCCAGGAAGCGGACTTGGGGTCCGTCTTCCGTGAGCTTGTCTACAGACGTCATTATGGCGTTCTGTATCAGCCTAGTTTGACTGTTATCCAATGAGGCAGCCGGGGCATCAGTGTGGACTATACCAACTCTAATGCCCTGCAGTGCCGCCCCATAGGATAAGCCAGGGGTGGTTGTTCCAGCCCTGTGCTTCTTTGCCTGTTGTTCAGGTGTGCTGCCGTCAGATCGTGTGCGTTTTCCGCCCTGTGATCTGCTGGTGGAGGGGCGGTCTTCCTGCTCCCGAATAGTGGGCAGTTGTCTCCGTCCACTTCCCGGGTTCAGGTCTTCCTTGTCCCCTTTTTTTCCTTCAAGTGCCTTTTTCAAGGCTGTGGGGTAGTCTAACCCCTCTTGAAGGAATCGTTTTAGACGTTTTTTCGCCGAATTTGGTAGCCTCCTTCTCCTGAGAGTAGGTTTCTCAAGAGCGGCCAGCTCCCCTTCGGTCTCGCTCCTTTCTTCCTCTGTGGTGGTCAAGCCTAACAGGCTTCTTTCCGCCCCAGAAGAAAGGATACTGGTTTCAGGATTGGTTGGTCTATTTCCAGCCTCTCCTGTTGATGTTGTGGGGTTGAGGTTGGTCTGTCCATCCTCAGCCTCCATTGGTTCAGGGACTTGACCCTCCCTGGTAGGTGAATTTTTTTGGTTTAGTTCTGCCATAAAAATTCCCACGAGTAGTATATAAAAAACAAAATGAGCCGCATCACTAATCCCTGAGGTACATCAGTGCGGATTCGCGATTCCCGAGACGCGTTCCCCTCAAGCGACACTTCCAGTATCCTTTCCGAAAGGTGAGACTTAGACCACTCAAGTGAGACTCTCTAAATTCATAACTTTCAAGCTTCTGCAAGAGTATTCGATGATCAACGCAGGCAAAAGCCTTTGTGAAATCACAGAATACTACCGCGGCCACTCGTCCTCCATTAAAAGTGGAATATAACCCCCCAGAACTTAATAAATTTCATCCAAAAAGAATGGTTAATAGCATGAACCAGTGCCTTTAAAGGCGGCAGTGATAACCGGGTGCGTTTATGTTTGTGATATCACGAAATTCATCATAAAGTTCCCCAAAGTTAGTCAGAGCCAAGAAAAAAGTATCTTGATCCTACACTGTTCTCGAAAATTGGGAAAAATGAACCTGGTTATTAATATTTCTCGACAAGTCAGCTGCAATACATGCGATCTACCCTTGTCGGAGCAACATTTACACCATCTGCACCATCAGGCTCATTAATATCAGCAAAGGACATTCGAACTTATAATAGTTCCTTTCAGCTTCTTTTATTACCCTCCTATAAAGAGTTCTATATCTATTAAAATAATTAACAAATGATGTACTGTCAAAACCGTACTTACGTTTAGTATGTAAAGAACGTATAGTTTTAGCTCCTTTGGTAGTTCAGGCCTTTTTTTATTTGATTTTATAGCTTTAATAGGGAAAGCCCCCTCAAATAGTTTAAGCATAGTAATATGAAAAGCATTTAGAGGATCGCTATGCCAAGCATTCCAAAAACAAATTTTTTAAAGTTATTTCTACAGAAAATTCTATTAAGTTTTTCTGCTTTACAATCATTTTTCATCACTCAGTTTATGGAAAAGTGTAATACAATGTGAGTGTTGATATATCGAATCCATCCGGAAACTTAAATTAAAAAATGCAGTGCCAGTATTTAAATGAAATAAGTTGATGATTGAGGGACGGATAATATTCAAGTAAAACCTGGAAATATAATTTTGTATATTGAATTGAATTATTAAACATATACGTTGTTATCCTAACATTATTATTAATACCTAGTACCTTTATTTATTTAGGGCAGATTATTGGAAATCCCAAGACAGGAAGTACTGCGACTTTTGCAAATGTTGGATAGCCGATAACAAGCCGGTAAGACTATTTCATTTAGAATTTAATGGCAATATTGACCAAAATTTACTTTTTAGAGTAGAGATTTCCACGAAAATGGCAAAAGGCACAAAGAGAATGTTAAGAAACGACTTAAGACTATATCCAAGGACAGTACTAAAGCATTCAGAGAATCAGAAAAGGTATGTTCTTCTAATATTTGCTTGGTTTACTACCTTTATTGACATAAATGTAAAAGTACTGTATATATTAATTAATAATAATTTTAACGAAATGATTTACCAACTATTTACAGAAAAAGGGATCACCGATGTTATTAAACACTTCCACAACTGGAAAGCTCCTGGACCAGATGGCGGGCAAAATTACTGGGTAAAGGAACTTTAGAGTACCCACCTAACTCATCTTGTTAATGAAATGTTGGCCAATCCATCAACAATGCCTACTGCCCTACATTCTTGATGCAGAGTGTAATTTACCTACTGCCCAATAATAAGTTTGATGCATCCAAGTACCGGTGAATTACATGTCTGCCCGCACGAAGCATTTAAGGGCTGCAAGAAACCAAGCGTACAAGAAGAATAGTAATTTGTTTGTGGCCTATATCGACTAAAAAAAGCCTTCGACTCAGTACCACGTAACTGGCTCTTGGAAGTTGTAGCCCAACCATAATTCGTTTTCGAAACCTGGCGTACAGAATTGTAAATTAACGATCCAGTATTCACTGAAGAAGATATTATCAACATCCAAAGAGGAATCTTTCATGGCTATTCCTTGAGTTCCCTGCAGTTTTGTCATGCTCTGAGCCCCGGTCTAACCCAAACAAATATAGATTTAATATTAAAGGAAATGATAAAGCGTCACTTAAACTGAATCACTTACTCTATATGGATGATCTAAAGCTAATGGGCTCCATGACGAAACAGCTGGATCAAATGTTTAGATTATCGAAGATTTCTCTAAAGGAATGCAAATGCAATTTAGAACTGATAAGGGCCGCACCATTAACATAGTACGTGGAAAGCTGCAACGGGCGGATTTAGTGCGACTAGTGGAGAGACAATTAAATCGATGCCCAGCCTATAAATATCTGGGAATGAAGAAATCACTTAAGATTAATCATCAGATGATGAAAAAGGAAATAACATCTGAGTTCGAGAGGTGGATTAAACAACTGTTGAAAACGCAACTGAACGGCAAAAGTCAACAGTTACGCGTGCTCGGTGCTTGGTTATTCTTTTGGCAGTGTATCCTGAAGTAAAACCCGAGTACCTCCACACTCGGGTAAAACTGATATCCAAGAATTACAACGCAAATTGCTAACAAAGGCGCAAAACCACCACCCTAAAAGCGACGTACAAACAACAACTTTTCCTCGGTAAGATTCGGCAAGAGGACCAACGAACTCTGCCAAGCTCACTAAATTGCAAAATTACTTTTTAACGAAAGCTCAAAAGTCGTAACTCCATAGAATTATATCTGCCACTGACGAGTCGACTACCCTGCATCTCTGTCAGTGCGAACGTTCAGAGCCTCAGCACTTAAGGAGGGAAGAAAAGTTGCAGAGTAGAAAGCAGCTTCATGGGGGGCATCCAATTCAGAGTATGTAGGAACATGTCGGTAGATGTGCGTCGAGCTCTTGGCCTGCCCAGGAAGATTGTTCCTAGAAACATAAGGCTTTTTATTGGCAATTCCTTTTGGGTTTTTTTCAGCACTTAAAGAGGGAAGAAAGGTTGCAGAGATGGCGAGAAAAGCAGCTTCATGGGGGGCATCCAATTCAGATTATGTAGAAACATGTCAGTAGATGTGCGTCGAGCTCTTGGCCTGCCTCAGGAAGATTGTTCCCAGAAACATAAGGCTCTTTATTAGCAATTCCAGATCAGGTGGTTCCAACAAGAAAATTCTTGAAATATATCGTCAAAGATCTCGAAATAGAGAGCGATAAGTGCAAATGTAGATACAAAACAACGGATCCCATACTTGCTGCAGGATGTCAGCTTTTATCTGCAACGAAATATAAGGACAGGCATGATCTGGACTTCTCATCCAGGATCGGGGTCTTTATTACAAATATAAACCACAAATAGTTCTGGAGAACTGTGAATTCTGACTCTGGGATCGTACAATCTTAACTGACTAGATCGTGATGCATAGCAAACCAGATATCACCCTTGTAAACAAATCCTTCAAGATTGCAACCTTTGTGTTAATGTCAGTACCCAATCCCCAAGAACCGTTCGAAAAAAATGCCGAGAAGACTTCCAAGTAGTGAGAGTTGGAGGTCAGAATGAAGAAGAGTAGCAGCTAAATCGCGTCGAAACAGTGCCAATAATAATTCTATCAACTGGAGAAGTTGGGGCTGACTAAAAACCCCTACACGCCCATTGAGAAAGCTGCCATGCTTTCTACCGCGAGAATTGTTCGAAAGTTCATCGGCACCCCCAAGATTGGAAACGTCAGGAGTGTCATCCCAATAAAGGACCCCATAACTACGGAAAGAGTTACAGCAGAGCTTAATGCAGGGGATTTAGTGAATTTTCCAATTTAATGGGAGTGCAAAAGTCGAAAGGCTGCAAATCGGGATAATAATAATCATAATAAAAATATCTCAAGTACAAAGATCTCCAGATTGAAGCGCAAAGACTATGGAATCTGAAGACAACCATCGTTCCCATAGTAATAGGAGCCACAGGATTAGTCTTATAAGAGACATGTGAAGCCATCCAGCAGATTCCCGGTGAACACAACCTGATATCACTCCAGAAGTCTGTTGTGCTGAGCACGGCACATATCATTAGAAAAGTTCTCTGATGACAAGAAGGAACACCCCAGGAGCACGGTGTGCACTCGGTGTCCTTCTCAATCTACCACAAAAGCATGGATGTGTGATAACGGAAAATAATAATAATAATAATAATAATAATAATAATAGTATAGCAGATGTCGAACAAAGTGCATCGGAAGTTGAACAAATGTCTGTGGATAATTTAACAGCAGAGGATATTTCCCAGACTTTTAGGAAGAGCAGCAATTATTGGAAAGCGCCGGGACCAGATGGAATGCACAACTTTTGGATCAAAAATCTCCCGGCATGTTTTCCAAGCCTTGCTCGATGTTTTATGGAAGCATTGGATGATTCCCAAAATTCCTTAAGTTTCTTACAGAGGGAAACACTTACATACTGTTCAAGAAGGGCGACCCCGCTATACCGAGCAACCATAGACCAATCACGTGCCTGTCGGTAGTATACAAACTCTTCACGTCACTTCTCAACAACCGAATACACGAACACTGCACGACAAACAACATATTGGAGGAAGAGCAATAGGGTTGTGTACGAGGATCAGCCGGGTGCAAGCATCAACTTTCCATAGATGCAGTGGTTATAAAACAGGTTCAGACTGGGAACAGAGATCGCAATGGGTGCTATATTGACTACCACAAGACCTTCGATTGGGTCCCTCATGATTGGCTGATGAAGGTACTGGAGATTTACAAGATTTGCCTGAAGGTAAGAGCGGTGCTCCAACATTTCATGAGCACCTGGCGGGCCAATATCCTTGTCAACAACAACAACGCTGGTAAAGTCAATATATCCAGAGGTATTTTTCAAGGAGACTCTTTATCACTTGTGTGGTTCTGCCTGGCTCTGAACCCTCTTTCTACGCTACTGAACAACACGAATATTGGGTACAGACTCAAGATCAGGAACGGGCGGAGGTTATCCCATCTATTGTACATGGATGACCTAAAGCTCCTTGCAGAGAACCAGACCGGACTGTACTCTCGAATTAAGACCTTCAGCGGGGACATAAACATGTCATTTGGACTTGACAAATGCGCCATCATCAATATCAAAAGGGGCGCTGTGGAAATCCAAGAAGATCAATACCAGGATATCGAGAACTTGCATCCCGAAGATACATACAAGTATTCAGGAATGGCTCAGAACCAACATATCGACCACACGCACCTGAAGAATATGTTCTCCGAGAAGTAGAAGAAGAGAGTACTCAAGGTTCTGAACACCAAACTGTCATCTAGGAACCAGATTACCGCTCTGAACACCTGGGCAGTGCCTGTCTTAACCTACACCTTTGGTATCCTTAAGCCGTCTGATGCGGACCTAAATGGACTCGACAGGCTATCCCGGCAACTGATGACCGAATTCCGATGTCTGCACACGAATGCATCGGTTAGGGGGCTATACCTTCCTCGAGCAAGCGCGGCGGTCGAGGTATGATGAACATCTACAAGTTGTGCAGAACCCAGGAGAAGAACATACGGCAACAATTGCTAAGATTGATCGCAAAAATCTGTTTTACGTCTGCAAGAGCGATACAGATATCTAGTAAATCAGTCTCCAAAACACCTGACACCGATATATTGTTCTAAATGTAGTGTCATTCGAAGCTACTGCAGTATGCAGCGGTCGTGTCGGTTCGTAGTACGAACCTACCATAAAATATTACATCAACAGTCGAGTCGTACCTGAAAGCAAGTTGGAACGAATGTGTGTAGCGTCTCTTCTGCGGTACTTACAATATCGGAAATTATTATATTTTTTGAAAATATGTTTTTGATGTTAGTGTCTCTTATCAATCTTTTTCGTAACCATTGTCATAATATTTTAAATTTCTGGGAATCGTGTTCCTTTATTCTGACACAACCTATTTTTTCAGGGAAATAATTTTATATAATTGTGTGCCTTTTATGAAAATAATATATACTAACCCAAATTAACCAAAAATTGGCTAAAAAAATGTTGAGTTTTTCGATAAAGTATCATGAGGATGCCTTTTATAGGAAAGCGGAAGAATTGCACTTTTTATCGTATGTCTCAAAATTACTGCTAGGCCAATTTTTCGTCGCTTTTTAGGTTATACAATACGAGGAATCTTTATACGAACGCTTGGCATCGGTTTATAAGAATAAGAATTGCATTATTATCGTTATTTATATCTTTTCTAGGTCGATGCGTCAATTAAAGCTATGGAAGCAGCGGCAATGGAGGCGTATAGAAAAGATGTGGAACTCAACGCTGCGGCTGATTTGACTTCTATTGCAATAAACAAAAAGTTGGAAGAAGATAATTTGGAAATTGCAAGCAGCAGTAGCAAAAAGTCTTGGCATGAGGCTGTAACGAAGGATGGAAAGAGCTATTATTGGAATACCACGACAAATGGTAAACCAACCATGACATAAAAATAAGACTACAATTGATTCGTAACTCAGATTTACTAGACATGGGTCTCAAAATCGTGAAATTTCATATAATTCGCTCAAACAGCTATATCACTTTTATCTAGTAATTTTGGTGGCCGAAATATGCCTAAGAAGCTTTTAATTTTTTTTATGGCGCATTAAAATTATTTGGCGTCTGCTGCCAGGTGCATTTAAGAATGAGGCGTATTATTCTTTAGCCTTTCTAGTCCATGCAATTAAGTCTTATATCTGATTGGAGTCCCCACTTAATTGGTTTCGAGCAGCCAATAACAGGCTTATACCTTTAAAATGATATAAGAGTGCACTTAGTGACTTAAAGACCAACAATTTGGAGTCGGAATCTATTGTCAATGTAAATTCATTGTAAATTGAAAGAATAAAGAAAATTTTAATCGGATAAAATAAAATAATCTTTGTTTGGATAAATAATAAGTTTGTTTATTCCAAATTGACTATGTTGGAGTTTGGAACCTTCATGAAAATACTTTACAAGATATTTTTTATCCACAATACCGAAACACAATTATTGCACTCGTCGCGCGTTTCTCTAACTATGTTAGCATCATCAGGAAATCATTAAAACTCATCTCCTGATGATGCTAACATGGTTAGTAACAGGCTTGTCTAGGGTAAAAATTATATTTCGGTATTGTGGAGAAAACTGTATTATTCCATATGGAAATTTGACATAATTCGTCGAATGAACAAGGGTGCTTCCAGTCTCATACCATATTGCTAATAGCTACAATAAAGATGTTTAATATAGGTATGCTCATAATTTCGATTTATAAATATTTTAAGTCTGAGATGTATTGAGTTTAAATGAATTTTATTTCAGAGACCGCATGGTCCGCTCCGCCAGAAGGATATCTATCAATAATGGAGCAGAAGGCGCAAAAGAACAAAGACACATTAAAAAAACTAAAAGAAGTTGAAAAACATAGTCAAAAAGATACTTTATTGAGGTGAGAATTTTCATCTATGTAAAACATGGTGTGATGTTCTTAGATTGACTGAAGTCCAATAATTCCAACTATAGTCTATTTGGAAATTATTGGCCGATAGAATCTTAACAGACTTTTCCATGGGCGTTCCTTAAATCCAGATGTTAAAATGTTAAAAATATATCACTGTATATGAAAATATTAAAATCAAAATATTACATATTATATAATATCATAATTTACTTCTTGAATTACTTATTTTATCCACCTGCATATTTTGTAACTGATCATACCTGAATTGTTATTTATAATATTGCTTGGATATTTCCGGCCCTTAGCTTGTTCAGGTAAAAAATGGCAAGTTTTCAGTTTTCCCCAGTGAAGTGAATTTCCAAGTGTCCTTTATCAGTTAACGAAAAGACAATTATTTTAAATGTGTACAATGCGCTTAAACATCAACAGCCTAATTTTGGTGTGGTTAAAATTGTTGAAAGGTGTTCGCAAGTGACAGGAGCCGGGCTAACATTTATATATAAGAATTTTACGTGAATCAACAAGTGGCTGTATGAAGGCTCCAGAACTTAAAAATTGTTATGGATGAAAATGAAAAACGAGAAATCAGAAGAGCAGTTCATTCATTTTATTTAAACAAGGAAATCTCTACGTTAGATAGAATTCATATCACACTCAAAAACGACGAAATTTTTTCTCAAATAAGTAGAGACAAATTATGGAAAACATTGAAAGAAATGAATTTTGAATGGGATACACAAAACAGAAAATCACTTTTAATAGAAAAATATGAAATTATTTACTGGAGGAGAAAGTACCTAAGGATGATAAGAGACTATCGAAATAAAAACCGAAACATATTTTATTTGGACGAAACGTGGGTAAATGAAGGGCATACAGTAAACAAGATGTGGCATGACAAAAATATGAAAAGTTTCCGACAAGCTGCGTTGGAGGGCTGGTCAAAATGGGGCTTTTGAATACACCAAACATGGAAAAGCAAAAATATACTAGATATATGGTCGACGAAATGACAAACAAACGTTGTATTTTTGTACTTCGACTCCCGCCCTACCACTGTGAGCTAAATCCCATAGAGTTAGTTTGGTCGCAAGTAAAAAATTTTGTTGCCACCAGAAATACTACCTACAAAATGAAGGATGTTTAGGTACTCTTTCACGAAGCTATTAAACATGTTGATGGAGATAAATGGCGAAAGTGTGTAGAGCATGTAATAAACGAGGAAAAACGAATGTGGCAGCTTGACAATATGGTTGATGAAATAGTAGAACCAATTATTATACATGTGGGTGAGAGTGACTGACAACTCAACCGATTGTTCAGATGACAATTTGTAGTTTGTTTTTATATTATTGAATTATTGTAGTATTATCATCTGACTTATTGTATATATTATTGCATATATTTTAGTTTGTATACCTAATTTTTTTCTATATTTTTAAATCTTGAATAATTATTATACATCTGTTTATTTGTCTAGTTTCAGAAAGATCATTACACCCATACTTTCTTAATGTCGATGTATTTCTATACCCAGAATATAACCGCTTTTATATTAGAAAACATTTCCAGGGTTGTTAATGAGACGCTACTGACTACTGCTCAAATATCTGTACAGTTCGTATTTCTTTCATATTGCATTTTTTATGGTGTACACCTGCGTTTCGCCCGTATTCGGGTGTGTCAAGCCTGATAATTGTATATATGTAGTAAACCGAATTATGTAGCTTTACGATAAAATAACCAATTCAGTTGGCCCACGGTATACTTTTTAACTTTAAGATTCTATCGGACAATAATTTACAACTTCGCAGCATTTCCAAATAGACTATAAATAAACTTAAGAATATTTTTTGTTATCAACGCACGATTGTTTTCAATTTTGTAGCGTTAATGTTTTTAGCGTTCGAACCCTTATGTGGGAAGTTAATACCTAAACCTAATTAAGCTTTAGCAATAGAAATATATATTTATTCTAAATATATATTTTATAAACTTATAAACTTTTGGTTATGGGGTCTCATTTAGGCGATGATGTAGCCATATATTTGTTTTTCTTTTATTACCAAGACTTTTCGATCTGATGTAGTTATAAATGCGTAGGTCACAAGAACAGGAACAAGAAGAGAGAGAAAAACGGGCTCGATTAGAACGGGAAAAACTAAAAGAGAGGAGAGTAAAAGAAGAATCGCCTCCACCTGTCTATGGGCCTATTATCGACCCCGGGAAAAATGATCCTTATGGAAGGTGGCAAACTGTTCAAAAAAGGTACATGTGATATTTTAAATTTAAATGTTAATATTTATACTGAAAGAATGAAAGATATAATTCTTCAAAGAATCTAGAAAAATTTAATATGAGATTGGATTCATTGCGGGCACCTTAAAAATAACCAAGAGCACTCTATTACTCCCAATAGACGTACGTCGTTATTAAATGAAAAAAAGTCAACTTTTATTAAGCCCATCTGACACTACCACATTTTTGATAACATTTCTGCTAACATAAATATTACAAATATTTGACCATGGCAGACTTGATATCAAAAATGTGAGCAGAAAATTAGAACTTGTTCTAAATTTCGGTCTCAAAAGCGGGCAGATCAAGTATTTTTAATTATCTGTAGTACGATTAGCGTTCTATTTTTGAGAAACAGAACAAAAATAAATCGAAATTGGTTGGAAGTAATTAAGGAATAACGATATTTGTTGTCCTCAAGCCTTATTTGAACTTTCACACTAACTGAAATACTGATAACGATATTTGTTATCTCCAAGCTTTATTTGATATTATCTTTCACACTAACTGAAATA
>MU182786.1:49335-89308 GCA_016904865.1 Pissodes strobi | reverse complement strand
AAAGATGAGCAGGTAATTTTCAAAGCAGATAAATATAATTAACAGATACCATTTTTGGATTTTCTTAATTATATATTTGTTTTTAAGAGTAGATAAGAGGTACCTACCATGCCTACTTATTTACATTTTAAATGAGAGGTGCATTTTTATATTCACCAATCAGATTGCACCATACCATAAATTCATCACAACTTTTCTATATTATTGATGTCACTAGTTATTTTTAAAGTCAACATATGAGTCCACCATGATTGCAGAATTTCAATCATTAAAGCTGGATTTATAGATTTACATAGCATAAGCACGTAAGCAATAAATGGTCGGCTTATAAATGGCTTGTGTTATGTTGTACCTGAGCTGTAAAACGAAAATACTAACCCTACAAATTTCATAATTTTGTTTTAATTTTTTTAAAGTAGTACTCAAACTCAATTTCAATTCAATTCAAAATATGCTTTATTGTCTAAAGAAAATTTTCTCATTGACAAAGCTGGAAACTAAAGCTAGCAAAAACATCAAACTTCTAATATTATAGTAACATATGTACAATACATATAAGTAACACAAAAAATGTTCAAAACAATCTGAGATAAAATATTTCACTTCAACTTTCCATTCAAAACATGCTACATTGGCCAAAATACACGGTATTCATTAGCAAAGCTGAACTATGGCTATTTAAAACAGAAACTATCACGATAAATGCTCTAGAATAGAGAAAGGACAGGACAAAAAAAAACAATTATGTCAGGGAAAAAACAAATTTGAAATAAATAAATATATATAAACACTATTCGGTATACAATTAGTCAAACAACAGATACACAGAAAACAAACTAAATCAAAGTCTAGAAAGTATCACAAAAGTACTCCTCAATGCTATAGTATGCCTTGGTAAGCAGCATTTTCTTCACTTGCGTTTTAAATAACTTAAAGGTTGAAACCCTTCGAATTGAAAGTGGGAGAGTATTAAACATTTTTTTACTATTGTAAAAGATAGAATTTTGAGTCAGTGCGGAAGTTGGTATTGGTAAGTTAATTTTAAATGAAGAACGCGTATTGGTAGTGCTAATCGATCTAATCATAGAGCAGTACTTTCTATACATCAAACACACAGTTTCCAGAATAAAGATAGAGGGCAATGTTAAAATCCTTTCCCCTACAAAACAAGGTCTGCATGACTCCCTGTACCCAAGGCCACAAAGAATTCTAATGGCACGCTTCTGCAGAACAAAGAGAGGTCTAAACAAGTATTCCGCACAGCTCCCCCAGAAACAAACACCATAACGCAGATGGGAGTCCACCAAGGCAAAATAGGCACTCTTAGTCAAAGTTTTATCTAACTGGCTTTTAATATTTCTTAAGGCAAAGCAGTTAGCTGCCAGTTTTGAAGATAATAGCTCAGTATGCTTGTCGAACCTTAACCTAGCGTCAATACACAAACCCAGAAATTTATTAACGTGAAGGGACGGAACAGGGTAAGTATCCAGGCTTACGCCATTTAGATGACACTTGAAGTACAATATATTGGTCTTGGAAATATTGAACGACAATCGATTGCAATCGCACCATCCCTTAACAATGGCCAGATCCCTGTTAATCATACCACTAAGAGTCTGGGCGTCCCCACTATGCCAAAGAAGGGTAGTATCGTCAGCAAAGGATGTACACTGGCCGGTTTCGATTATTAGTGGTAAGTCATTAATGTATAAGAGGAAAAAAAGTGGGCCGAGAACAGAACCCTGGGGCACCCCCGCTGAGACACTTAACTCCTCTGAGGAGCTGCCATTAAAGACAACTCTCTGTCGTCTGTCAGACAAATAGGACCTAAACCACGCCAGAACACACCCTCTGAAGCCATAGGCTTCAAGCTTCCTCAGCAGTATTTCGTGCGATACACAATCGAAGGCCTTGGCCAAATCACAAAACACAACGGCAGCCACATCTCCATCGTTGAGCCTCAGGTAAAGCCTTTCAAGCATATGAAAAATGGCATCATTGGTACTCTTGGAAGACAGAAACCCAAACTGGGATTTATTTAATATATTATTAGCTTCCAAAAAGTTAACCATTCTTTTTTTAAGGAGTTTTTCGACAATCTTGGACAAGGTAGGCAGCAGTGAAATAGGCCTGTAGTTAGAAGCAATATCTTCACCCTGCTTGAATATAGGAATGACAATGGCCCTCTTCAGCAAATCTGGAAAATTGCCATTCAAGACTGATCTATTGATACATTCGGCCAGTGATAATAGAGCTGCAGAGGGTAGATTTAAAAATATATCCAAAGATATCTCGTCCCAACCTGCAGATCTTTTGTTTTTAATTTGGGTTAAAGTGTTCAGAAGTTCCTCAGCAGTAACAGGAGTAAAGTAAAAGGCATTATTAACTGAGATGCCACGCATAAAAGTCAATGGGTCAGTACCATTAGAAGAGAGGCTCGTGGTAAGTTGAGAGGCAATGGAGCAGTAGTAAGAATTTATAATATTAGCTTCCAATTTGGAATTAAGTTTCTTAGATTCTTTACCCCGCAGGGAATTAACTATTCGCCATGCCTCTCTCTGCTTGTTGCTTGCGCATGCCAGTCTGCAAGTATAATAGTTATTCTTAGCCGCTTTTAAAACTTTGCGATAAATATTACGGTAATTGTTAAAGTAGTCAAGAAAAATTGTATTATTCAATGAATATTTACGAATAGTATGGAGACATCTCATGTTCCTCGCAGAAACCCTTACACCCTTCGTAATCCATGGCTTATCTTTTTTTTGTTTTAAGGTTAAAATGGGAAATGCTGCATTAAAAACATGCATAAGTTGTTGGTAGAAAGTAAACAGTGGGTTGCCTCCGCCGCACAAGGGGCCCCAATCAACCCCTGAGCAAGCATGGGCAAATGTAGCAAAGCTTCTCCTACAAAAAACACGGCCACGTCTTCTTCGCGTCCTAAGTTCATTATTACTATTCTTGAAATTAAACTTACAGAAGACCGCCTCATGGTCAGACAGACCGGCATTCATCACCACACACGGCACATCACCACCCACATTCGAGCATACATAGTCCAGCACAGAGGAAGACCTCTGATTTACCCTTGTAAACGAATTGACATGCATTTTCAGCCCATATGAGTGCAATAAGTTATCAAGAAATCTAACCACCCCCCGACTGCTGTCAGCGTAATTAATATTAAAGTCGCCCTGAATAATGACCGAAGCATGAGGCGGAATTCTGCTCAACAAAAGTTCCAACCTGCCAAGAAAAACATCACAACTAGAGCTAGGTGAACGGTAAATACACACAACAAACAAGTTCAAAAGGTCAGAAAATATAGCAGAGCACTCAAAAGGCATTTCACTACAAAGATCGTCAAACTTAGATATGCTCCCAAATCTAAGCAGGTCAAGAGCGGAATCATGCAAGAGGATCATGGTACCACCATGCAAAGCAACAACTCTGCAAAACTTACTCATCACCACATAGTTCAAAACATGAACAGGTTCATCAGTCTTCAACCAGTGTTCAGTAAGCAGCAAAAGCGAAGGGTAACCCAATCTCTCCAGAAAAACTTCCAATTCGCTAGATTTTTGTCTTATGGATCGGACATTCAGCAAAAGTGTAGTTAATCTAACCCAAACTAACCCAAACTCAAACTGGCTTTATTGTCTCAAGTTATTAACATTCCTTATTGACAAAGCAACTAACCTAAAAATAATATATAACTAATTTTCATTTAACATAACAAATAAAACTTAAATTACGTAGAAAAATGTCAATTAAAATCAATTAAAAAAACAAAAATATATATATATATATTGACATGCAAAATTGTAGATATATAAAATCACGTGTATAGACAGACATATAAATCAAATCAAACATGGATGAACTATAACTAAACCAGACAAACAGTCATCCATTTTAGGACAAACGGTCATTAAAAAATTCGGCGATTGAATAATAAGCCTTCACAACTAGCAATCCTTTAACCTCCCTTCGAAACCTCTTTCCACAAGTAAGCTTTCTTAAATTCAGTGGGAGGTGATTAAAACACTTCTTACCCCTGTAGACAAATGAGTTCTTAAACAATGTACTGGAAGGTATCGGCAAATAAGCAGCGTGAGTATTACGTGTAGAGTAAACCGATATAGAATTAATCTCGTCTTGATATTTTTCCCGGGCCATACACACCATCTCCAAAACGAAAATACAAGGTAAAGTCAGTATCCTTCGCGACACAAACAATGGCTTGCATAACTCAAGGGGCCTAGCATGACACAAATAACGCAATGCCCTCTTCTGTAATACAAAAAGTAAGTTGAAAAGATAGTCACTACAGGCTGCCCAAAAACATACACCATATCGCAAATGGGATTCGACCAATGCGAAATATACACTTCTGGCAGTGGCCTCGTCCAGCTCCCAAGCAACCACCCTTAAAGCGAAGCATCCTTTGGATATTTTATTTGAAATTTGCATAATATGTTTGTCGAATCTCAATATGCCATCAATGTATACACCAAGGAAGCTGACAGAAGAGATGTTATTTAATGGGGTAGAGCCAAGGGTAACATCATTTAGCGTACACTTAAATGAAACAATATTCGTTTTGGAGGTGTTGAGCGCAAGACAGTTGGCATCGCACCACTCCCCTATGTGGAGCAAGTCCGCATTCACGCCTGCCTCCAGGGAACCACAACAACGATTGTGCCACAAAATCGTTGTATCATCTGCAAACATTGTGAAACTGCCCGAAATGTCGATATTTGGCAGGTCGTTCACATAAAGAAGAAACAGCAGAGGCCCCAAGACCGATCCCTGAGGAACTCCAGCAGTAACCCGCTGTTCTCTCGATGTTTCATCACGAAAAACAACGGATTGACCACGATTAGCCAGATATGATGCCATCCATTCCAAGCACCTACCGCGAAACCCATACACTTCAAGTTTGCGCAACAGTATTCCATGGTCAACACAGTCGAAAGCCTTTGTGAGATCACAGAACACTGCAGCAGCAACCTCTCCGTCATTGAGCTTCAGATATAATTTCTCTAGAAATGAAAACACAGCGTCGTTGGTATTTTTTGACGTCCGAAAGCCAAACTGCAGGCTTGTAAGTATTTTATGTTTATCCAGGAAATCCACCATACGCGCCTTAACAAGCCTTTCAATTATTTTGGCCAGTGATGGAAGCAAAGATATCGGGCGAAAATTAGATGGCGCGTTTAGCTCATTAACAATAGTCCAACATTCTTTTTGTTTGTTGCTAGATGATGCAATACGCCTATCATAATATGTTTGTTTTGCCAATCTAATAGTTCTCCTGTAAATCGAACGATATCTATTAAAATAACTCATGAACCACGGGTACTGAATGAAATATTTCCTAAGGGAATGAAGGCAACGCATATTGCGAGATGAAACTTTTAACCCCCTAGTGAACCAATTTTTTCTTTTTCTATTTTTAATTATTTTGAGTGGAAATGCATGTTCAAAATGCTTTGAAAGAATGTGATGAAATCGTTCAAGAGGATCACTTGAAACAAATATGTTTTCCCAATCTTCATTTAGACAGAGCCGTGAAAACTTATTAAAATTGTCTCCTGTGTAAAGTCTACCTTTGCGTTTCTGTACACTATTCCGCTTACTTAACTTAAATTTAATAGTACTAACAAAAGCTTCATGGTCAGAGAGACCAGCATTCACAACAGAAGTTACAACACATTCCCTGACAAAATTAGTACAAAAATAATCTATTAATGTTGATGAGGTAGTGCTAACTCGAGTATACCCCTCTACATGCATAAACAAATTCAATGAGTCAAGAAGGTTTGATAGTAACTGGGTATGTAAATTCATTTTATTTGCAAAATCAACGTTTAAATCTCCCGCAAAAACTATAAATGCATGCAAAGGAATTCCCGACAGAAGCAACTCCAACTTATTCAGAAACGAGTTAAAATCAGAAAGGGGCGATCTATACAAACATACAATAAAAACATTCAGCTTAGTCGAACGAACCACAGAAAACTCAAATTCCTTCTCAACCTAGAGGTAATCAAAGCAATCACAATCAACAAATGAGTATAAACTGCGCATGTCCTCTCGTACCAATATCATAGTTCCTCCGTGGAGATAAGTACGTCTACAAAATTTGGACAAAACACAGTAATTAGGCAGACAAAGAGTTTCCTGCACAGCAAGCCAATGCTCTGTCAAAAGTATAAAATGCGGATTGTCAATACTATCTAAAAATAGCGTCAACTCGTCAGTTTTGTGTCGAACAGATTGAATATTAAGTAACATAAATGAGACATTATCGACATGTTCTACCCTAAAAAAGTATTGTTTCCTAACTCAATCTGATCATTATTTTTAGTGCCTGCAAGAATCTCCTTGTCAACTCTTGTCGATACAGAACCTACATTTGTAGTATATAGAAAATGCGAACATAGAAATTTGCATAACAATACCTTGCCACCGTAAGAAGCATCACCATACCAAGATCTCTCGTGATCCTGCATAAAACTGTCCAAAGATAAAAAAACAGCACTATCATCCTTAATGTAACTTCGAATCACAGCATTACCTTCGTATATGAAATTATTTAATACCTTTCTATTATATGCAAGGGCAGATCCAATAAGAACTAAATTCGTTTTTGCGCCAAAGCCAATAATTTATTAACACATTCCTTTTTAATAGGATCACCCCTTTTTGCATTTTCACAACCGATAAATACAATAACATAATCATTATTTGTCAAATGTTTGCTATACTCAAGGGACAAATCAACAATGTCACTAAACAAGAGACCTTTTCTGTGTTGTGAGTTAATGTCAAATTCGGCATATGAAGAAGAGGCAGCGAAGAACATCCTGCAACACTACCGCTTTCACCGACAATCAGCAATTGGTGCTTCCTAATTCTCGCTCTAGATCTACTTGAGGGTAATGTATTTACCTGTTCAACTTCACCTTTTTCTCATTTAGTTTATCTTCCTGATTTCTTAGCTCACTTCATAGTAATAGAAGTTCGTTGGAATAAGCTGAGTTATCCAGCTCAAGAGTCCTAATTGTATCAACCATTTTCGTGTTCACTTCATTGAGTTCAGCCAGATTCCTCTTAAGCTCACCATATTTTTTAGCAATATGACTGAACTCCTTCAGTTTTAAATTTTTATTGTTCAAAGAAATGATGTCTCTATTTAGCGTCGCAATTAGTTCCGTTTTTTTCTTTAAGTTGTTCCAAAAACTTGTTCTCCGTTTCAAACACATCATCAGTAAAATCTCTCGTGCGTCTTTTTTCTCTCCTGAGAAAGTCGTCTTTTTCTTTCAGTAGCCGCTGTGTTTCCAAAAGTTCTTTTTTTAGATCATAGGTCTCTGACTCGTGTAGGGTTGTTAGTCGCTCTAGCTTTTCGTTATATTCTTGATGAAGTTTTTTAAGTTCTACTCTTAATTTGTTAATTTCGTCGCTAGTACCATCCGTCGATTATTTCAAAAGGTAGTCTTTCCGTACAGCTCTTGTGAAAAATATTGCAGCAAACAACACAAAAATAATTGTCTGTCTTCTTAGTTTTTGGACAGCACTTAAATAATGTGTCTGTCTGTAGTATATTAAAGAGTCGTATGTAGGTATATTAATTTATAAATCCTTACCATTCTCAAAAACAACAAGCATTCAAAAAGCCAAAACACCAAACTTTATTGAACATCGCATATGTCATTCTCTCAAAAAGTAAATACAATTGAAATTCTGTGTTTTCATTGTTCAAACATAAGAAGTTGAAACGTGGTGAACTTATGTCAGGCTTATGTTATATCGATCTATAAATTTGAGTGTTTAATTTATTATGCTTATGTAAATCTATAAATGCAGGTTTAAAGTAAGCTCCTTTATGATATGTGGATGAAAAATGGATTGATCTTTTTAAGGACTTGTCCAAATAAATATATATTAATATAATGACAACCATTAATATGTGAATGCACTCACTTAGATGTATTTTATGGCCTGTTATGTTGTATTTTTGTTGCAATTAGAAAATATTTTTATTATTCAGATAAGTAAATATGTTTTTTTTTGTATTATACGCATTAAAAGTCCCTTCATCACTGTTGGAGCTTTTAACTAGCAATAATACTAGAGACACTAAATTTTTGAAGGTAAATAATAATTTTAAATAGTAACTCTTTAAATTAAAAGTGGTTAGATTACAAATGCTACCAATCTGTTTTTAAGTGTTCGTTTAATGGATTTTTAGGTGATGTGACCCCATCATTGCAGAAATGCATTATGTCCAATTGTTGAATGAAAAAATGCACCCTTTGCATTAAAAATATCCTTCCTGTTCCTATTTATCATGCATATATTTTAGACTCTGATTGCTCTAACCTAGAAGAATTGAGTATTGACTTTTTAATAATATTAATTGATTATTATTTACTGGAATTCTAATTAATATTAGTTAACTGATTTATAATTGTTTGTTGTTCTAACAACCCAAGCAGTAATAGGCATAGGATATTGTTTCCCTACAATCTTGGTAAAAATGCCCGAATGTGTACCTCTTAACTTCCAAAATCAAATATTCGGAATTCAAGTAAATTGGCCTGAAGCTTGATGAATGCAGAATCTAGATGGTACAAACAATCCAATATTAACAATCTTTTAAAACTTTGTTATTACTTAATTAGGTGAAGAGTTATTTTTTTGAACTTAACCTTAATTCTGAGTTAAATAGCTTGTATACAGTTAAAAGAATTGTTCAATGGCTATCTAAAAATTGTATTGTTCCACATTATTAACAGGTAGGTAAGTCATTAATAAATAAGTGAAATTTGTTAATCTTACGAAAGGAATTAGTTATTTTATTATTTCTTTTTTGTGTTTAGAATCAAAAGCTGATGGGAGAAATTTCTTTGTTAACCAGTGATGAAGAATTTGTTCCAGAATCTCCTACACCTAAGAAAAGGGTGGCAAAAAAGGCAGATGCTGTTCCAAGAAAGAAGGTATTATATTACTAGTATATTCTTTCGATGTGTATATAATTTAATTGCTTCTTTAATTCTATACTTAATATTTCCAGGTGAAAGCCATAGAAATTTTGACAAGTGATGAGGAAGAAAATGTACCTAAACCAACTCAGTCTGCAGCTATTGGAAAGGTAAACATAAATAGATGTATATATATATATATATATATACTCACTTATCTGCAGGCAGATTTGTGCCTGAAACCACTTCCTTTGCGAATAGGAAAAAATTAGGAGAGGATGTTGATAAGCAAGAGACAGGGACCTGGAAACAGAGGAAGTGGTTTCAGTGCATGTAAAATTATCAACAACACCATTTATATAATTACGCCACAACATATACAGAAGAATGTGAAGATTAATTTTTCGGCTGTTTCTCAGGAATTGCAAGTCTGTGTGGATCGAAATGTGTATTTCTTTCTTGTTGAGTCCCATTTTAAAGTTTGTAGGCTGATTATATGTTTGATATAAAAATACATGGGAATATATTTTTTTGTGGCAGAAGTAGGTGTTCAAAAATCCTGAAATTTTGTTCCACGCACAAATCGTAGTGACTAATCCAAACATTCCAACATACCCGATAATTCAATAAACTGGCAAAATTAAGTCTACACCCTCAGTTTGTCTTGAAATGATTTATTTATGTATTTATTCTCATTGACATGTTTACACATATGTTGGAATTGTCAGATACAAAGTTAAAAAAAATACATTGAAAACGCAAAAGATTAAAAACTAAAACACTACAACTAAGCAAAATTCGATCAATTAAAAGGGTCTCAATGAGTAAATGAGGTTCTCAGCTAATATGGTCTTAAGTTTCCCCTTATAGAAGTGAAGAGTTGGAATCTCTTTAATATTTGAAGGTAAGTGATTATAAATTATAAGGGAAGCAATCCCAGGTTCCTCCTGCACCTGGGTACAGCCACCCTTGCCCACCCTTCCAGTTGGCTGTCACCTGGGTCAACCGAGCACCAGGAATGGAAAGCCTGTTAGCATTTCTTGTTGTGGTGTAACGATTAATAACCCCGCACTTCGGGAATTCATTAAGATGTTTAAATACATAACAAGCACATTCAAAAATGTATAATCCAATAACGGTGAGAATTCGTTCTGATTTAAAGGTTTGGCGGCAGGAGGCTCTGAATGGTAAGCGGAACACAGTACTTATTATTCTTTTATGGCTTTTATTTATATTACTAGGGTTACGCCAGGCAAACAGTCCATAGGACAAATTATCCTGGTTGTATTTTCTTGCCACTTGAGGCGGTAATCAAGGCAGCTGTATGCCCATCACCGACTACCAATTAATATGTCAGATTTTCTTCTGATGTGAACACCTTCTGTGATTCTGAATAGAGTCTAAGTTTTGTAGATTTCCGAATGTTTTAACTCACAAACCACTTGCAACCTTGAGAATATTATGTATTTTTGTGGATATATTTCTAGAAAAGAAAATTGGCAGAAGCCAACGATAATGCCGTTAAAGCAACACCTCCGAAAAAGGCCAAAGCAGCGCCCAAAGCCAAACCGCCCGTACAGAAAAAACCGAGGGTCACGAAAAAGTCAGTCACAGCCAAGGCGCCAGCAAAAAAAGCAACCACAAAAAAATCATCCTCCATTGTTACACCAGATGTCAGTTTGAATGTTTCTATAGAAGATGTTGTCCCTGCTTGGAAAGATTCTGAATTACTGGCTGAAAGAACTCAAATCGATGAAGAGATCGCCAGAAATTTAATTAAACTTTGGGAAGAGGGTAATACCATTCCATTTATTGCAAGGTAAACAGTTAAGTAAATTATGTTAAGTCAAAATCTCTTTAAAAGCTGCATATTAGTTATTTGTTTGAAAGTAACACTCACAACTGAATGAAGGGGCCTTAATAAATGAGTTGTACTGAAAATATTTTATAATACACTTGACATATAGGTACAAGACAATATTAATAAAATTTTAAATATACCTATACAGACAACAGACGAATTCAATTGTATCTTATAAGTCAAAGCAATGAAATATTGTAGGGATCTATATTTATAATGATTATATCAATCAATAATTAATTTCTTAATAGCAGTTTCTTTTCGAAGAGAGTTTTACCCAGTTATATAGTACAGATGTGGGAAACGATTGCTCTTGCTTATTTACTGTTTTTGTTCGTCAAAACCCATCCAATTAAATCAAATTTAGTATCAAGATACTCAATAGAGTATTGACTTTGAAGTGTGGAGGACATTTGTGATAAAGTGTGATTTTCCATTATGAATTAATTTTAAATTTTTAATTGTTATTCTATGATTATTATCAAAAGCATGCTCGGCAACACTTAATTTTTCTATTCTATTCTACTTTAAATGAGCTATGTGTTCCTTGAATCTCGTGTGTATAGATCTTCTAGTTTGTCCAACATACTTTTGGTTACAATCCAAGCATCCAATTTCATATATTCCACTTCTTTCTAATATTTCAATTTTGTCCTTTGGACCCCCTAATAATTTCTTAATGTTGAATTGAGTTTGGTATACTAATTACTTCCTTAAAGACTTTTTGAAGTCCTCTAGTATACTGAGGATTATATGGTATCGAGACATACTTTGTATTGTCATCCTGATTGACGAAAGAAGTGGAATCACGAATGGTCTTTCTAAACAAATGCCTATTAATTAGTCTATTTATTAAGTTAGTATTGAAAGCATTAAATTTCGCTATATTCCTAATTGTCTCCTTTTCATTATTAAATCTTTCTCTGCTGAGAGGAAAGTTAACCATACGGTGTACCACAAAATTTTTTGGTACAGGAAGCTTTCTTCGCGTTGAATGGACATTGAAGATATCGATCGCCTCACAATTGTCGTGGAGCATCTGTGGCCTCAGATGTCGCAGGATTGAAGTCCAAGAACTTCTGCAACGACATAATCCGGCGGTCCTGGCCTTGCATAAGACCAGGATTAATCGATCGATTAACTTCACCCTACCCTGATATACCATCTATCGACACGACAGGGTTAACCCCATAGGAGGTGGGGTTGCTCTAGTAGTCAACAACGAGATAGAACATACCAATCTAGAAGTCGAAATGGACTCAGAGATTGAGGCGGTCTCGATAAAAGTCTCCACTAGACGCGGAGATATCAAGATAACTTCGGTTTATCTTCCGCCCCAAGATCCGCTCCACGAAGAGGACATAGAATAGTTAACACGAGACCCAAGTCCCAAGATCATCATTGGGGACCTGAACTGAAAGCAGTGGCACAGTTCCAGGACTAACAGGAACGGTCGAAGATTGGGACAGTATTGTGAAGACAGGCTGACGATACAATTGACGCACAACAACACAACGAGGATAAGCACTGTGCTACAGAGGGCCACAGTTGAAATCATAAACTGCATGATCAAGTGGAAAATCAATGTAAACGAGCGAAAAACGCAAGCCATAATCCTCCAGAGAAGGAGGAAGGCTGCAGGACCACACATAAGGATAAACAACACCAACATTCCTTGGAGCGATGAAGTCAAGTATCTTGGAGTACACCTGTACCGTGGCTTGACATGGAAAAGGCACATCCAAGCTGCAAGAGACAATACCAAACGGGCAATGGCCATGCTAAGTCCCTTGATGGGGAAGAATAGTCAAATGGCATTGAAGACTAAACTTGTCATGATAAAGTCAATAGCGAGATCTCAACTGACGTATGGCTCAACACCCTGAGGATACGCGAAATCAAGCATTAAATTGCTAACCAGTACAGAGAACGTACTAGTCAGGAGAGCAGCTGACGCACCTTGGTTCGTCAGAAATGCCGACCTGCAAGCAGACCTACAGTGGCAGCCTTTAGAAGACTTTATAGTCGGAAAGGATAGGCGCGTATTCCTAAAGGCAGAAAACCATGCTGATGAAGACCTGAGAGAAGTGATCAACTATCACCCAGATGACCCAAGGACCAGAGGTCCAGGAGTCTAATTGTATAAAATCACAACATAAGAGACGACCACTATACACGAGATGCGTGATCAAGTAATCACACGCCAGAAAACTACATAGGAAGATCAGGCCTTAATAAGATTCAATCCCGGAAGTCCTTAACCTAACGTGCAGCAGAAGACCCTAGAGGAATCAAAGCACAGGTCAGCAATTGCTGGAAGTTTTAGTGGGTATGCTACTGCAGCGAGTCCCACACTACCCCCTACTTGGGGGGTAGGGAGTGTGCGCATTCGAGTTTTGTGTGGAGACAGTTTTTAGTAACCATTGTAACCATAAAAAGATGATACTTGAATAAAGGATTTGTTTAAAAAAAAAAATAGTTTACCTTCTAATCTGAATAATCCTGATCTTATGAATGACATGTTTATTGATATTATACCCAAAGTAAATGCAGGCAGTGACTTAACAAGTTTTTATAGAAATAACCAAAGTCCTAACTTGAATGGACATGCCTTTTCACTTTCCTTGACTAATAAAGATCTGATTAAAAAGTATGCTTTCAATAAGGACAAATGCAGAAGAGGTCGATGGTATTGCATTAAGCATGTTAAAACTGTGTATTCTTTTTTGTTTGGATCAACTAGTTAATATCATTAATTTCTCATTAGAACAGGGTGTGGTTCCAGATTTATGGAAAATTGCATTAATACATCCTTTACCTAAAAAATGGAACCCAGAGATATCTAACTTAAGGCCCCTTAGCATCTTACCAACAACTTCCAAAATTTCAGAGAAAGTCGTAAATGATCAAATAAGGGAATACTTAAAATTATCATCAATTATTATCAAATATACTGCCACCAATTCAATCGGGTTTTCGCCATCACTATAGTTGTACAACGGCGCTTCTCAAAGTTTTCAAATGACATCGTTACAGGTTTTGATAGAGGTGAAATGGTTGCGCTGGTCCTGCTAGACATGACAAAAGCCTTTGACTCAATCAGTCATCAACTTCTTTTAGCCAAATTTCAATACCTTAAATTCAACATTAGTCTCTAATGGGTCCACTGGGTAAACAACTATTTGAGGAACATGTTTGTCAGTTTCTGGTATTAAAAGACTATCTCAACTAAGGGAGGTACAATCTGGAGTGCCTCAAGAATCCATCTTGGCCCTTTGTTTTTCACAGTTTATACCCTTGGCATCAATAAAGTGGTTGATACTACTGTTCATTGTACGCATACTGTGATGATTTCCAGGGTTATTGTCATTTTTCCAGTAATGAAAGCAATATGGCTGTAGGAAGGTTGAATGAAGACGTTTCTAAAATTACCACTTGGGCAACAAGAACTCTCTCCTGCAAAAACACAAGCAATATTATTTGGCAGGAACACAAATGTTGCAAATATTGATAAAGTTCAAAGTTTGGGACAGCAAATAGAATGGGCCAGCGAAGTCAAAAGTCTTGGATTACTACTGGACCCAAGCTTAAGTTTTACGGGGCATGTTAGTAAAATTTGTCAAAAAACATACTTTGCTTTAAAACAATTGTATGAGTTTAGGAACCTTTAATCCTCAAAAGTAAAAATTTTACTTACAGAATCATTGGTGTTATCTCACTGTAATTATGCTGGTTTCTTAACACTGCAGAATGGATACAGGATACAAAAGATTCAAAATAATTGTGGTCGGTACATGTTCAGTATGGGTGGGAGGGAACGGGTAACACCATTTATTAGAGATAATAACAAGCTTAAAATCTCTGAAAGAAGATTTGTACATTACTCCTTTCTAATTCAGAATATTATTGAAAACAATTGCCCTGAATATTTAGCTCGGCATTTGATAAGACTGGGTGATATACATACAATACCGACACGGACTAACAATACTTTACAAATACCATTGCATAGAACAGAGATGTTTAAGTCTTCTTTTTCATATCTTGTATACCAAAGGGTAATAGCAAAAGCAAATTGTACAAAAATACTCTACAAACATTTATTGTTGTTTTTAATCAAGGACTAAAATATTTTAAATAAATGTACAATAGTGATATTTTATTTATACATTGCTTAGGAGGTAATGAATGCTCTGCAGTACTTGTCACCTATTGTGTTGATATCTTTTGTTTGCACAATAAACCTATTTTTATTATTTATATTTTGAAAATTATTTAAATTTTCTCCATTTTTTACCAAAGTGGAGAAGTTCATTCGAAAATATGCAGCACCCGTTTCCGTGGCAGTCAGTGTATGTGTAGGCATATTTTACCTCATTGAATGAATGTTAAAGCAGAGCTGTTGTTCAAAGTTTTATAATTTTTGTTTGGTTTCATAGAGAAATATTATGCAGTTATCCACTATTAATCAGGAAGTGTTATGATATTATTTTGTTTAGGTTGCCTTTTTGTTCTGACTAACACAATGTCTGAGAATTCATACCATTTCCTCAGAATAGTATGCCAAATCTAAGCACCAAGTGTATATTTGCAAAATAGACCCATTTAAGGTTCCCCCATGTTTCCATGAAACAGATATTTTGACGTTACTCTCAATTGAATTAATTTATTTTGCAAGCTTCAGAAACTTGCATTCTTCAATTCAGGTTCTAATAAATGTGGATTTCCAAGAACTCGATGCAGTCTGTAAAGGGTACAGTGCAGTCACAAACACAACCTCTTCTGGGGTATCAGGGTTTTTGTTTTTTTCTATATCATACTTAAGAGGTTTTATTTTCATTCAAAAGTAGTCTATTTTGGAGAAATCAGTCTATCCTGCTCGGTATTTTATTTGATATTTGCAAAATATTATTTAGAGATTATCTTTAGAAAAATCGTATCAGGAAAATTAACTGACTGAAGTAGATAGGTAGATAATGGTTTATTTATTCCATATAGCAAATAATAATTATCTTTACAAAAAGCCAAAAGGCAGGGAACATTGTGAATATAATCTTACATCTAAACATAAAAATAATATAATAGCATACTGTGGAACTAAAGACATAAGCAACAGACTTTCTTACAAAGAAAGTAAAATATGATGTATGGCAAACTCAGTATTAAACATGAGCATATATATTAACATACGAAAGAATAATAATAACATTTGGATTGGATTTAAAAAGAAAAATATGTACAATAATTCAGAACCACACATATTACACACATCAGCAAACTATATTAGATATGACCTTTCAATATCACTGAATAAGTCGACCAGATCAGTGTACTACAAGAATTTCAGAAAATGGGCATTATAATTTTGGCTTTAGGGATATTATATAATTGTACGATGAACGTTGGAGTTTTATATTTGTTTAAATGCTCTACGTCAATTTTTTTAACGTATTTATTTGTTAAGAGAATCCCATTAAATGCTTTATAACTAATAATGTCTGTGCTTTTGTCTAATTGTATCTCATGATGGTTTTAGATACAGGAAAAATGTAATTGGAGATATGACACCAGAAGATTTAAGGGTAACCAAAGAAGGTTATGATGAAATTTGTGTTTTGAAGAAAAAAATGTGCACAGTAGTAAAAACTGTAGTTCAATTAGGAAAACTAGATAATAAATTACAGGGTAATATTTGTTCGGCGAGAACTATTGAAGAACTGGAACACATTGTAAGTATGTTTAGCCATTTATGCATTCTTAATTAAGGGATATTTATGGCACATGTTAGTAAATGCATGTACAATACTTTGAAAAACTTATCAATCTGGAATATTATCTATAGTTATTTATTATGGACTATTTTTTAAAGATATTTCATACTCTGGTAATTTTAGATGCTATATATAGACAAACTATATCTCTGCAGAGGTGCTACTAAGGCTAGCAGATTGTGCTTTGGCGCCTTTGATATTTACCATTCATGACTGTTGGTATAGGGGCATATTTCCGTCTTGCCTAAAGTCAGCTATGGTAATACCATTTTATAAGGGTGGTGACCGTAAAGAACCTTCTAACTATCGTCCAATCTCTTTATTGTCTACACTTTCAAAAATTGTTGAACGGCTCGAATGTGAAACTATCTTCAAACCGTTGACGCCATCACACCATGCCAATTCGGCTTCCAACAGTCTAAGGGGACTCATGACGCTATTCACAATCTCCTGGAAGATATATACTTGGGTATTACTGGACATGAGGCTGTGGAGACAGTGTCATGTGATCTGTCAAAGGCTTTCGACTGCGTTGATCATAGAATACTGCTGGCAAAGCTTGAGTGCTATGGATTCCGTGATACTGCCTTGGCCTGGCTTGCATCCTACTTGGATGGTCGTACTAAGTTGGTTGTGTTGGGGGTACAGAGGTCATCAGCATTGGGGGTTGAGTCCGGAGTCCCTCAAGGGTCGGTTCTTGGACCCTTATTGTTCCTGATTTATATCAATTACTTGACTTGCGTCGAAATTGGTGGAAGTTTCACAATGTTCGCCGACGATACCGCGGTATCATGGCATGGGCATGTTGTGGCGGGACCTGGCTCATGTATCTCAGCTGTCCTAAAACATATTAAGGATTGGTGTGATGCAAATCGCCTTGTGTTCAATGCTGATAAGCATTTAGTTGTGATCTGGAGGATGTCTATCTTGAGGGTATACTGTTCAGGCTTCTGGAATGTCTTGGAACTTAGAGTTGATAAACAGCTTCGTTCTGAGGAGCATATCTTGAGGTTGGGTAAAACGTTGTCTTCTGGATGCTTTGCGGTGAGAGTAGTGAGGCAGGAACTGGGTCAACAGATGGCTAGAATGGTGTATTTGTCATTATTTGAGGCACATCTCCGGTATGGTATTCCCTTTTGGGGAGCAAGTACACAGAATTTGCAAAATTTACTTTTTGTCTTGCAAAAAAAGGCGGTTCGCTTCATTGTCAATATCAACCAAAGAGTGTCATGTTTAAAAAACTTTATTGATTTAAACTTTCTTACCCTACCATCTCTGTACATACTTGAGACTGCGTCATTGATTTTTAAGAACCGCCATATTGCACAAGTTCGCCAACCGCAAAGGATTACAAGGCAGATAAATGATTTGCCTTTACTAATACCAGTGGTCCAGGGATCTATAAGATATGATAAAAGATATTTAATCACCTTCCTAATTTCTTGAAAACATCATCAACTACTGGACATTTTAGGAAAGCACTAAAAAAGGTTTTAATCCCAAAAGCCTACTACAGTCTGAATTAATTTTTTATGGATCGTCCATAGGTTTTAAAGTTTAAAATTTTATACTAATTTTTATCTAGTTCTTTTTAATTGATAACTGTTTTTGTTGTTTTGTTTTTTACATATGTTAGTGTTAAGTTTTTTTATATAGGATTTTGACTTTTTATTAGATTTATTAATTGTATGGTAATGGTTAAGGACTTATTTTAATTTGCTTTGTAAATGGGGACTATAATTGTTCCTTTACAATAAAGCACTTTGACTTTGACTATTGGGTTTATAATTCTGCTTTTCATTTTAAAATATCTGTTAATTCAAACTGATCTTTTTCAAATTAACTAATAATTATGGAATAATGTCTCCGAAGTTTGTCATTATACATGATTCTAAATTTACCATATAATATATCAATTTATTATAATTTTGATATTTTTATCATCTGATATGTTTTTGGCACAAAGAGTGTCTCCTTTTTATCTAGAAAATACATACTGTATCATACTTTGCAGCTAAAAAACTACAGTCCTTTTAGTGGTGAAATAGTATTGCAATAAAACAGGTATCAGATTATTTCATCTCGTCTTAGAAGAACCCCTTGTATCATTTTTCATGACTATATGACAAACAGTTTTGAAAATATTAAATGAATGAATTTGAGAACGCGGGCGATAGACCACTTGCACGTAGGCGCCCTGTCTGGGCCCATTGTGCGGGCACTCACTAGCCAATTCAGTCCGAAAGGCCCGTCTCCCTAACGAAGGTACACAGCTTCATCGGCTGGATCTTTCTTATTTCCTCCAGGTTCAGCAGGCCGCTCCGAAAGTGCACCTCTCTGTTTTGAGAAAATGAAAGGCCGTAAATTAATTCTAAGCCATGGGCTGGAATATATTCCAGAAAATCCGCTGTTTATGACCAACTTCTTTTTATCTGACATGCTGCTCCTAATTTAATGTATATATCATATAGGTAAAGGTTTTTTTCTTCAAACGTCAGTAAATCCGTCATTACTCGACTGTGTAGGCGGCAGTGAAGTTTCGTTTTTCCTCCGCCGGAGCTTTACTTTTCACTTTTCCGCCGGCGGAGGTAAAAGTGTTATCATAGCAACATAGATACAATACAAACAAACATCAAAATAAGCGTCAACAACTCAAGAGTTATTAAACTAAAATTTGTATTTATCACTCAATGTGTGACTGCATTTCTAAAAATCACTAATTTAGGAACAAATTGGATATTATTTAATCGAACTTACCCAATAACTGCTTATCAATACGGAATTAAATCGCAATCGAAGACGCAATTTTAAAAATATAATTATTGTTGACAGTGTCCACTGACAGCTTTATGTTACATTACTATAGCAACAACCTGAGCGTATTCACCGACACCGCACCGGTCTAAGCCGCCTTGCGAACCCACTTATCTTTAATAATAATAATTATTACTATTAAAAAGAGACTTTTTGCATTAATTTGTTGATATTTGAAGAAAAAACAGCATATTTTATTTGGAGGAAAAGTTACTTTTCCTCCATATAAAATAATATACTATTTTTTATTTTTGTTTTGATTATTACAGTGCTATACTAATGGTAAAGATGATCATAAATACATATTTTTGTATCGAAATCCAATAGTTTCATTATTTTGACGTTCATCCACTAATATAATATCAAAATTAATTCGCAGTATGCTCCGTTTAAACCCGGCGTCAAAGGTTCACTAGCCGAAAGAGCCAAAAAATGTGGTTTAGAAGAACCGGCGCTACATTTACTGAACAATACAAGTATGATTAACCCTAGTGACTATGTGAACCCTGATGTAAATGATGTTAAAACAGCAGATGATGTGGAAAAAGGAATTATGCACATTTTGGCTTCAGAAATGGCAACTGATCCGGAGCTGTTAACATTTTTAAGGGAGTTGTAAGTATTTGTATATTATTTCTAAAAATCTAGGTAAGTGAGGAGCACTATAAATTCATGTTCAAACTGAAATATTGGTATTCACGATGAAACAAAAGTGTCAAAATTTCAAGTACATTATTTTTTATAGTCCTACTTAAAACGCGCGTATCCCTTTAGAACATCAAGTGAAATACCCTACGAGAGGCCTATGATTTTAACAGATTGCCATCTCATTTGAGATTCAGTTAGAAATTACAGTTCAATCAAAAATGCATTTATAAGCTAATAGCAAATATTGGCTGCTGTATCGAGATGCTCTTGCTGGGCAATCTGCATGTACCAAGGAAGAGGAGCATATACATTTACGCTAGGGAAGCATTGAACTGTGGTCAGAACATATCGCAACAAATTAAAAATAAATATTTTTAATTATTCTCTTTAAGTTGGAAGACATGACGAATCTTGGACCTCATTCATGACAGAAAGACGGGAATGTAGTGTGCACCGGACAGAAAGCAAACTCACCAATAGAAGTATTAAGAAGAAATATAGAAGCAAAGGAAAAGTGGATGTCGACAAAATGCCTAGAGATAGAGCAACTTGAAGAAAAATGTGACATCTTTAACATTCATAGTAAAAATAAGGAAGTGAAAGGTCCATATAGAAAGCCTCAAGCAACAGTCTTATGGGACAATAATGTTAGGCGTAGAAGCTAAGCTTCTGAGATGGCAGTAATATGTTAAAACACTTTTCGATGATGACAGACGTCACCACCACTGATAGACTTCAAAATAAATGAAAGAAGTACGGAACTAACCAGAAGCGAAGTTGTTCATGCAATAAGGACACAGAACTTCTCTCTAAGTGTACTGACACTAAGGTGTATAGACATGAACGTAAATGTGTGCATGTTCAATCAACCATCAAAAAGCGTTCGATTGCATTACACACCAAAAGATGATCGAAATTTTAAGAGCAACCGGAGTCGACGAGCAGGATGTATGCATAATCTCTAAACTTTATTGGCCTCAAACGGAGTTTGACCTATACTCGGGAGCTGTATTTAGGAGGCAATGGATGGAGTTCAAGGCGAAATTAAGATAAACGGAACTATAATAAACAGCATCAGATACGCTGACGAAGAACTACAAAACCTACTGGATCGTGTTTGATCTGTCTTAATGTCTCCAAAATTCAGTAATGATTTTTTTTTGAAGACGCCGATAAATTCGCACCTACGTGTTAAAGCACAAATAATTGGAGTCACATCAGTAAAATATCTAGGAGCTAACATCAACAATCAATGTGACGCGGAAGAGGAAATACTCTTAAGGGATGAAGAGATGATCAAAACCTTCATGAATATGAAAACAAAAAATGGTTTCCTAAAATTCGAATTGATGGGTGTTACGTCTTCCCCGTCCTGCCTTATGGATATGAAAGTTGGAAGCATAGAAAGAAAAAATAATAGAATCCTTTGAAATGTATGTATACAGACGGATGCTGCGATTTTCATGGGTACAGAGGATTACTAACGGCGAAGTACTCCAACCAGTGCACAAACAAAAAGAGTCATGTGCTGAGAGATGACAGACACGAGTTGCGCCGACACAGAATAGAGGGCAAAGCGCACGGTACTCGTGACTAAAGGATTTAAGAAGATGGTTTGTCCGCTCGTCTGCGGAAAATTATCGCGCTGCAGTTTCCAAGACTACAATTGCCATTTGGATTGCCAACCTTCGAAAGGAAAGGGCGTGATAATAATAAGAAGTATATCATTGTTCCCTTTGTAATTGAACTCATGTTGACATTGTTGACCATGCCTTTTTATTTCAGTATCTTTTGTAGATTGGTGTCATGCTTTAGTTAGTGTTTTTAGTATTAGTTCTTAGATTAGGATTGAAATAGTGTTTTGTTGTTAAATATAATTACATTTGAATGTTGAAAGTTTTGTGGTCCATATATAGATGATAAGGTAAATTTTTAGGCGCGCTTAATTCATCTCAGGGAAAAACTTACCAAGTATCTTAGATCTGAAACTCTGGAGACTATATTTCTTGTTCACAGAATCTCGTTTGAGATACTTCATATGTTTTTCGGAAAGTCTGGTATCTATTTAATATATTGTTTGTTTTACAAAAAAAAACACATGTTCAAAGTCAAAATCAGATAGTCAAATAGATCATTGTTCTTATATCGTAAAATTTTGTCATTGCCATGTCTATGTTTGTTGGAATGATTTCAGTTTCAATAAATCATTTAATTTGGCGAATTTTTGTTCATATTTCTTTTGATTTATTCTCAATTGATAAACATTTAACGAATATAAGATTAACAAGCACCCCTAGTATCAATTTACATTTTGATTGATTTTTAATGCAGACCAAAGATGTTAACAGCAATAACTCCATTTGTTCTTAGTTTTTAAACATTGGCGGTATTCGCTCTGTGCGTCAGGGTAGTGGGGGAAATGACGAACGATCGTGCGCGCGAGTCGGAGAAATGTGGAACTTTATTTAGCTACCATACCGGACAAATATACAGGTGGAATACATCGAAATTTTTGATATAATGGGTTATCAAATCAAAATAGCATTTATTTCCCAAGATTAATAGCTATACAAAAAAAATCTGAGAAACAGGTCTAAACAGTACAATCTAAAACTAGAAAAAGTTATATTACAACAAGAAATCACAAATTTAAAAACACTCAGTACATTTATCAACATGAGTCAGAAGTAAACTTCAAACAAAACAAAACCAACTAGTTGCGGTCAAAAAATTCATTCAAACTATATGGCTCTAAATCACATAAAAACTTTTTAACATTTTTGACAAAAGACCTTTGATCGCCCTTAAGTAATCTGAGACTATCTGGGAGATTGTTGAAAGACTTAATGCACCTATATATTGTATTCTTTTCGAATGCTGTTGTTCTATGCCTAGGGTAGTCAAAAGTCTCCAGCCTACGTGTATTTAACAGGTGATCCTTTCGTATTTTGAAAAATCATGAGGGTTTCTTGAAATTAATTTGACACATTCAAAAATATACAGGCCATATACAGTCGACATGTTGTTCCGCTTAAACATGCCTCTACAAGACTGGCGATAATTCATTCCAAAAATTATTTTTTTCTGCCATAAAAACACTTTCCAGACTACTTGAGCCCCCCCAAATTTCAATACCATATTTTACAAGTGACCAGAAATTACCATAGTAAACAGCAAGCAGGGCCTCTTTTGTAATGTTTCTTGACATTTGCTACATAAAATATTTATGTGTATAGACCAATCCATAGAACTAGATAGGTCTATACCTAGGAATCTTACGATTGAAGTGTATGATATTATTTGTTTATTAAATTCAAAGTACTCTGGGTGAGAGAACCTAGCATTAATTGAGAAAAACATACAGGCAGTTTTTTCATGGTTTAAGATTAGTTTATTTTCAGCAAAATAATCCTTAGTATGGCTTAAAATTAGTCTGCTCTTGTCGACGATATTATCAATTGTTTTGCCATATATCAGAAAGTTAGTGTCGTCAGCAAAATTTAGAATGAATTCATTATTGTAATCCAACAGAATACTAGCAATGTCATTAATGTATATGACAAAAAGCAAGGGTCCCAGAATACTGCCCTGCGGGACTCCAACTGTCAGACCAAGAACCTTCAACCGCACAGGACATGTGTCTGAAGTTCCACTAGCTGGCTCCTATCAGAAAGATAGGAGGCAAACCATTTTAGTACTATACCACGTATGCCATATTTTGTTAACTTTTCTAACATAATTTGATGGTCAATGCAGTCAAAGGTCTTGCTCAGGTCTATGAAGAGCCCACAAGACAGGTCTGATTTTTCAATGGTCTCCAGAACTTTATTTGTAAAATGGAAAAGTGCTGAATTGGTCGATTTTTTTCTTAAATAGGCATGCTGAAATCTAGAAAACAAGTTAAAAGAGTAAAAAAAGCTTGTTACACGTTCCTTCATAACCATCTCAAAATTTACTAAAACAGAGTTTTATCCACAATACCGAAACAGAATATTTGCACTCGACGCGCGTTTCGCTAACCGTGTTAGCATCATCAGGAGATGATTAAAACTAAAATTTAAATCTACCTAACTCCCTTTTATACTACTGTATACCTCCCCCATTGGGGGAGGCTTCGCTTCTATTTCTTCTTATTCTCTTTTCGCCCCCTTACTTGCGAGGCTAGTCCGTAGTGATGTTACTGAACGAGTAAATTAGTACGGTGGAGAGCTTATATCGCGCTGTGCATCTGACTGACTTTACAGCGAAATGGATATTCATGCAAACAATGCTATATTTTCCAATCGCAATCATGACTTTAGTAGTTTCCTTTTTGACCCATATGTACTACACAAACCCATATTATATTTATATTCTGTGTAATTTAAAAATGGGTGTATTTGGATGATTTATATTTATATACTTACAACAACTTATTTTATTTTTTGTAGGAGAGGCAAAACATACTTTAAATTGCACACAAAGAAAGCAAAACAGGCAAAAACGAAAGAAAAATCACCTGAAAATAAAAGTAAAACTACTAATAAAAAGGGACATCCGAAGAAAGACCCTAAGATAGAGGAGGTGAAATTTGAAATGTATTTTGACTATAATCAAAGAACTGATTATTTGAAATCACATCAAGTTAGTTGTGTTTTATTTTGTAGCATATGATCCTGCAGGTTATTAATAACTAATTATCTGTATTCTAGATTTTAGCCATTAATAGAGGAGAGTCTCTAAAAATCCTTAATGTTAAAATAGAAATACCAGAGTGGTTTGAGAAACAATTTAAATACTTTTGCAATAAAAAATGGACATTTAAATCTCAATATGATACAAAAAGGCAGGATATTCTTAATTTAGCTATTGATGATGCTTTTCAAAGATTAAGTAAGTAACATGCTAAAAGCATCACCTAAAAGTATATAAGTATGTATATTATTGTTCACTTGCTTTGTTATATTATGAGTAGCATGGACGTGTTTGGTTAAGATTTGAGTGAGGCATTTGCATCTTAATATAGCATAAAATTTTCGTTTTAGTTACGCCACTTATTACCCGAGAAATTCGCGCTGACCTTAAACTGAAGGCAGAGAAGGAATCTTGCAGAGTGTTCAGTGATAATCTAAAGCATTTGCTACTAACTCCTCCCATGAAGGGAAAGACCATCCTTGGAATAGATCCAGGATATACTAATGGATGTAAGTTGGCTCTTATTTCTCCAACTGGATCGCTTCTAGCACAAAATGTTGTGTATCCACATACCAGTAAAAGTGAATACAGAGGAGAACACATTATAAAAGATATATTGTTCAAACATCGGTAGGTTTAATATTCCAATGATATATATTTGGTACATCAGCAATGCATTTACATTTAGCATTTTACCTATTTTGTGTTTGTATATGTGAAATAGCATTGTTTCTTGTTGTATATTTAGATGTGGCTTAACCATTTTTTTAACACCCATTTACATGCTATTAACCATTTCATAAATTTAGTATATGACAAAGTATTGTAATCATGATTGGGATTAAAAAAGTGTATTAAAACACTTCCTCCTTAGCAAAAGCAACGGTTTAAATAACGAACGACTTTCATGTCTGTGCATGTATTTGTACCTGTTAATGCTTTTTATATGGATTTTTGCAGGAGAATGCTTTATTAATTTCGCCCAAAAATTGGCTGTTTCCCAATTCCATAGACAAAAATCTTCATGCTTTAACTGGAGATGAAAAAGTTTGGAAATTCATGTCTTAACTTTAATTATTTATATTGGTATCGGGTTGCATCTGTATAAAAGATCAATGGCTGATAGCTGATAAATTAATGTCACTTCACTGGAGAGTTCAGCAGCTCCTACATGTTTTGGAAGCTCTGTGGTATGCATGCAGGATTAATTTACATACAAAATAATAATAATTTGAATGTCTCCCGGAGTATTTCAATCTCTTGAAGAATCAGATAGATGTCTATATGGTACAAGATGGCACCGAGTGAACATCGCGCTAAGGAAGCAGCTGCAAAATCGACGTTTGAATGCTGTAAAACCAAGAAATTTTCAAGTTTAGTTTGTGTAAAATGGGATAAAGTGTTCCATAACTCTTGTGGGAGAAGAGACTGGGCTAGTGAAGTTCAAATAATCGACGAAACGCGATGTGTTTGTGTTGATCATAGCCATAGCTTAACCTCCATTGACCTTGATGAGGGCGAATCAGAAAAAATAAGGCTGCTTAATGAAATTATAGTGGGCCTTAAAGAGAAAAATGCTTTGCTAGAAGATAACAAAAACCTATTAGAAGAAAAAATTAGAAATATTTCGAAGAATTGTTAGACAATTGCAGTTGCAGAAAAACCCACAAAAAAACGTCAAAAATCGCGGGAGTCCTTGCCAGCGAAGATTTACATTGTTCACAATGACAAAGTTGAAACGAAGAATATCGAAGAAAACAAAACCTGTGATAAAAATCAGACAGAAGCAGAGGTTTGCAGTGTCGAAATCCTTGAATCCGGAAATCTTGATGTGAGTAGGTCAACCGTTCGACGCACATCGGTATCAGTAGTCCATTTGAAGCCGACAAATGACGGATCGATCAACGAAGAAAATAACCTTAACCTTACACTCGCTGATAAAGAAAGCAGTGATGAGAACCAAGATGATGCGGCAGAAAATAAAAATAATGACGAACCTTAGATTACGGTGGAAAGAAAGAAAAAGCAGTCAATCAATAAGCGTCCTGCACCCAGCAGGGGCACCAGAGAAGCTGATGATGACCTACAAGTCGCTCACAGAGTTGGATGGTTGTTTATATCAGGCTTTGACCCTGAACTCAAAGCTGAGCAAATTACAGATCACCTAAACAAACAAGGTGTTTGCAACTGCATCGGTGAAAAAATGCGCACAAAAAAGGGCAGAGAGAAGAGCTCTTTTCGTCTTGGAGTTCCGGAAGAATTCTTCCAGAATGTAAATAATGGTGAAATGTGGCCAGTAGGAGTCATCATTAATTATTCTTTTATGAATATCCAGAGCCGGAGGAAAAACGGACAACAGAACAGACACCAACAGTGGAACTGTAAAGGTGGATGCTGGAGAGAAAAATAATTTCAAGATCCTGCATGGAAATGTACAAAGCCTGCGGAACAAAATCCTAAACTTTGAGGTAATTCTTGAAGAGAGTAAAATAGATTGCTTTTGCGTTAACGAACACTGGTTTACACCTGGTGAGTTTAATGGCTCACTATTAAATGGCTACTTACCCGCTGCCGGTTTTTGCAGGTCGGATGGGTCACGCGGAGGGGTGGATGTCTATTAAAATAAAAACGTCAGCTTTCATGACCTTAATTTGGCCCGGTTCTCTGAAGAGACCCACTATGAGGCTGCGGGTGTCTTTTTAGCTTCTTTAGATACATTGGTCATTACTGTTTATAGATCGCCTAGTGGTGATTTTGGTAGATTTATGGATATTATGTCACAAATTTTTGACTCTCTTAATATTTCTATTAGTGTTATATTAACGGGTGATTTTAACGTACATTTTCAGAAGGGTAATGACCCAAAAAACACAACAACTTAGGGATTTTTTTCTTATGGTCTCTCAGAAACTGTTGAATTCAACACAAGACAGAGTGCATGCCTGGATAATGTGTTGGCTGGTGTTCTATCAGGGAAATATTCTATCGAACCACATGATATGTATGCACTCTCTGATCACCTGGGTGATATCTTTAGCTATGATGTATCAGCACCTTCTACCGGCACCAGCACTAGAGTGAACTACAGGCCAATAACCGAACAAGGTCTGTTTAAGCTGTACAATACTGTTAAGTCAGCTGATTGGAGCTTTATTACTGGGGCTGTGGGGAGTGTGGATAAAAAATGTGAAACTTTCATAAATATTATAACTGATGCCGTTGAAACGAGCTTTCCACTTAAGTCTAAGATGACCAATCACTGTCCTGGGCGGGTGAATTGGTTTAATGACAATCTGAGAGATATGAGGGAGCGGCTTCATATGCTCACTACGATTAACAAACAAAACCCTGTTTTAATCCCAAAACATCTGGTTTGTGATTATAGAAGTGAGTATAGGTTAGAATGTCCAAGTCTAAAAAAAAAGCGCGCATGACAGGTATATAATAGGGTCTCTAACAAACAAACAAAAACTCAAAACAAGCAACTTAAATGCAGAACTGATTATTTACTTTTTCATTTATGTGGCTGAAGAGGTAATCACTAAACTTTCTGACCCTATTCAAACCTTTGACTTTTACTTACCAGGAAATTTTAACAAGGAAGTGTTTAGCTTTCAACAGGTTACATTCCATATGGTGCGAAATAAAATAGGTTGTTTAAAGAATTGTATATCCATTGAGCAACCTGTTTAACCAGTGCATATCCCTTAATTAATTTCCTTCGGTTGTTGCCAATCTATAAAAACAAAGGTTCGATAGAAGACCAAACAAATTATCGGCCTATTTCTCTTCTCCTTATTTTTTCAAAAAATTCTAGAATCCTTAATGAAGGACCAGATTAATGCCCATTTTGAAAATAACGACATTTTCACACAATTTCAATTTGGTTTTAGAAATAAATGCTCCATCACACTAGCCATAAATGGGCTGACTGAATATGTCACTGAAGGTTTGGATGGGAGGTTGGACACCTATGCCTCATTTTTCGACTTAACAAAGGCTTTTGATTGTGTCTCATTTGAGATTTTACTGCATAAACTTACATACTATAAATTTAACCCTGGAAGTATAGCCTTTGTTGATTCATATCTATCTAATCGATTGCAAGTTGCGGTGGGGGGAGTCTCACAAAAACAAGCCATCAAACAAGGAGTTCCGCAAGGTTCTATCATAGGCCCCTTACTATTTCTAATATACATTAATGCCAATGCCAACTATGATGATAACCCTAAGCTAGTTCTATTTGTAGATGATACAACCAGCCTGCATCAGTATCGTCCCTCTGAACCCATAACAGATATTGCCTCAGAAATGCAACTACACGTAAAAAATTGGTTTCAATCCAACAAACTGAGTCTAAATAATACCAAAACACAGAACATGATTTTTTCTCTCAAGAACCTGACCTCCCCCTGAGAAATTCTGTTAAGATTCTAGGTGTATATCTCAGCACACATGCTTGCAAAAGCTACAACGTAGATATGTGCGTGTGATGATGGGGTTGGGATATCGCGACTGTTGTCGTCATTGTTTCTCAGAGCTGTATTTTCATCTTTCAATGTCTATCCTACCTTACCCAGAGTATCGGTAAATATATTAAACATAGCGACATGCAGTACATGCATGGCTATCCTACTCGTAACAACACTAACCTTGTGCAGCCCTTTCATAGACTTGCAAGGACACGTAGGGGATCTGACTATTATGCTGTATCATTTTTTAAGGTCCTACCTTTAAGCATCAGAGAGAAACTTCTTAATTATAATAAAGAAAAATTGAGCGGGTCTGCTAATACTTGAGACACTAATGTGTAAACATATCCTATATCGAGATCATCGACATGAAAATCTAATGCCACCTTAGGCCGCGTGACACCTGAATATAGGCAACCACTTATTTGGAATTAGTTGCCTGGCGTTAGAAAAAACACGTTTTACACTAACGGTTACAGAAAGCCTGCAAAACACATTCCCGTTACAGATACCGCCTGACGTGCGTTACATTTGCAACGTTTACATTAGAATGTCTAATATTACACTTCACGCATAGCCCTCTGCTCGCTTCGCTCGCTACAGGGGCGCAACGAACAAAAACTAACCCAAGGCATGCCCAAAATAAAAAAAAACTTTACAAATATAACCTCCAGGAATTAAAAAATAGGATTAAAACTAACCGTAAAAATCAAGGCGAGCGAAGCCGCGCGTAAAAGCTAAAAGTGTCCTATGTTCTTTACTATACTCTTGAAAATATCTGTACAAAATTACATGATGATCGGAACAGTTTATGCGTGAAAGCGTAAGAAACAAACAAACAAAACACATTCGCATTTATAATATTAGTTAGGATTCTTTAATAATACTTACTGGCAGCCTCGGAGTGGATTAATTCACTGCACAAATTCGACACGAAAATCTACAAAGCTTATTCTTTTACCAGCTACTCATCTTGGGCCGACATCCTTTGATTTGGGAAGGTCAATAACCAAAGGGCTATGACTCAATATTGTTTTAAACGTCTGGGCATCTGAATAATACTTTTGACAGTTCGTTTTATTCAAGATGATAATATGCTTTTTTATCCTCTAAAATCCGTTTAAAAACGATTTTAAACGGCAAAATTGTATAAAAATCCGAAAATTCGGACTTTTTAGGACGATAGCCATGGCTTCGGACGAATTTGTGGTGGATTTTGAAGCGAAAATTAATTTTAAATTCAACCGTCCATTAGAAAAAACAAACTTTGCAAATTATAGAAGAGGGCCATGACTGAATATTGTTTTAAAAGCCTGGGCATCTGAATAATACTTTTGACGGTTCGTTTAATTTAAAATATGCTTTTTTATCGTCTAAAATCTGTTTGAAACCGATTTTAAATGGCAAAATTGTAGAAAAATCCTTCACGGCCGTCCTGGATTAGCTTGCTCCTCAATGCGACGGCTTATAATGTCACAATCGGTTTACACATTTCCGTCCCCCCATTTCCGTCCCATTTGCCGAGATTTACCCTCATACCGCCGCGTAAGATGTTTACACATCAAAAATATTTAATAAAACAATCTTTTCACTCTCTCGAGGATACCTCAATAACGATTTTATTGACTTAATTGTATAATACTAATTGTGATATTTCAATGTTATGTATCTTTAATGATGTGTTTAGTAGTTTTATGATAGTATTGTTGTTGTACCTATGATTTTAGACCATGACTGTCCAATTGTTATACACTTAGTATTTATTTTGTTTTTTAATTTATTTTTTAATATGTATTATGCGAATTTCTTTTCGTGAACAGAAATTTAGTTTTTAATATGTTTAGATTTTAGATTCTAATATGTTTAAATTTTTAGATTTATCATTTTCTATTTTGTACCTACTGACTTGTAAAAACACTGTGTGGATTATTACCAATAAATATCTATCTATCTATCTATCTATCTATCTACTTTGAGGTGCAGGGCCAGTTGGTTTTTGTACGTGCGCCTCTATTAGGTTACCAAGACATTCAATTTCATATCTTATGATATTTTGTACTGGATCCGTAAGTATTTCTTGGCTACACTAATGATCTACCCAACCTGATTTTTTTACGGATGATATCACAGTAATTTGTGTGTATAAATAGGAAATAAACGTTACGATAGGTAAACATTACAAACTAACACTCCATTGTGGTCGCTTTGGGAAAACTTCTTAACAGAAATTAAATTGCTTATAGGGAACCGACCTAAACGTCTCTCTGCTTAAAGTACTTACACAAAACTTTAATCATATAATAAAATAATGTTTTATTGTAAACGGTTTAATCGAAACGGCTAAATTAAATTGTTAATATGAAAATAATCTGAATGAAATATCAAAATAATATAACGAAATTATTATAATTACCTACACATTTTCTTATATTTAGATGTAACCTAATCGCTATAGGAAACGGTACGGCCTGTCGACAAACAGAGGAATGGATCTCTGACCTTATTAAATGCCATTATTTCGATGGTATAGATGTTCAGTACACCATAGTTAATGAAGACGGAGCCTCCATCTACAGTTGTAGTCCAGAAGCCCGAAAGGAATTTGGTAGTTTGGATCCTAATATTATTAGTGCAGGTTAGATTATTGATAAATATTTTTTCCATCATCATTTTTGATGGTTTGTGCTTAGCTGTGGTTTTGCTTTTCGGATGTTGAATTATAATTTTTCTGATAATTGTGTGTTTAAAGTTGAACTTTTGGAAAGTTTCGTTAAGTTGCATAGTGACAAAAGAAGCAGTGCTAAAAAATAAATATATTTTTAAAAATTTAGATGTTTATGATAAGGCCTAAGCAAATATGCAGAAACGTCATAAACACAATTGTCCACAAATGGTAGCATACTCTTCTCTAAAAAACTTTTTTATATATAATGTTAAACATTTCTAGAAATAATGCATGTATATAATTTTCATGAATTTTCGAAGTTTTTTATATTTTCTAATATTAAGTTGGTGAAGTTGTTTACATTTTTAAAGGTAATATTGACGACGGTGATTAGCCACTCATTATATCAGTAAATGGTGTTGATGAAATGTCTGTTTCATTATTAAAGTCACCCGCCAATGTTCTGGCTCAACTTGTTATATAAGTGTCCAGAAAATCTAAATAAATCAAATAAATCTTCCAGTATCTCTTGCAAGAAGAATCCAAGACCCCATGGCTGAGTTGGTGAAAGTAGAACCTTGTCACCTGGGGATCGGTATGTATCAATTGGACATTAAAAAGAAGCAATTGGAAGAAGCACTGAGTGAAGTAGTTTCGGAATGTGTGAGTTTCGTTGGTGTAGACTTAAATACTGCTTCTCAATGTCTATTAAGGTAAATGTGACGATATGGATATATCACTTAGCTTACTTTCTAATCCATAAATGTTCTCTCAGGCGTGTTGCTGGTTTATCAGAAAAGAGAGCTACTCAAATAATTGACCACAGAGAGCGAAATGGTCCTTTCACACACAGAAAGGAATTGCTTAAGGTTTTTGGAATTGGAGAAAGAATATTTGAGCAATGTGCCGGTTTTTTAAGGGTTGGCCCTACGGACCCAGATGATACGAATTTTTATAAGAAAAGCACAACAACACCATTGGATGCTACAATTATTCATCCAGAATCATACCCTGTTGTTCGAAATATAATTGGTAAGTAACATCTCAATGAAGTAGCAATTGAATTTTGAATAAAATTTGGCCCAATAACTCCTGCAGGCATCAATGAAGTATTTTATTTTAACTAATAAACAAAATAGCCGAGGAATTCTTCCCGGAATGACCTCGAAAATATCGAATTCTGAACCAGAAATCATTCTCCAGAATCAAAAAATTTGTGCCATTCTATGAAAATTAAAGCTTTGAAAACGAAATCGATTAACTAAATGACATTAGTACAGTGCAAGTAAAGCTACATTGTTTAAGTGCTTGTACTTCTGGAAGTTAAGTTGAAATTGCTTGTCGTCGACAGTGTTGTGTAAATTAGTCCAACACAACGGATGACAGTGCTGAACAGCATTGTGATATATCCTATTGTGTTTGTTTTTTGACACACGTCTGAGATAAACCACTTTTTCTGTAGGGGTGTGTGTGCGAAGATGTTGATTGGCACGGTAGGTTGTAATTCGAGGGAAACAGATGTCTTGGGAGTGAGTTCCACAGTGATGCAGTGCGCCAGACAAAGGAGTTCTTGTAAAGCGATGTTCTAGGTGTTTCCAGTTGTACGACGAACTGGTGCGTTCTTGCCGTCTGTCGTGACTGTCTGAGAGGCGTTGCCAGGGGCGGGATGAGGCGGGCCAAATCCTGGGAATATCTGCCGTGAAAGTATCAGTAAAACAGGGACATCTCGGCCACATGTCTGCGGTGTTCCAGACTATCCAGATTCTGGGTCAACTCCGGGTCACCGACAAGACGCACAGCTCTCTTCTGAATGGAATCCAGCAGCTTTAGGGTGTGCATTGGTGCGGCACCCCAGATGTGTGAGCAATATTATAAGCGCGGACTTATTTGCGCTTTGTAGAGCAAAAGCAACTGCTGAGGTGTATACAGTTTTTTGTTGCGAAATAACGCACCAAGCTTCTGGGAGGCTCATTTTGCGATGTTAGCAACGTGGTCATGCCAGGACATATTGCTGTTGACCGAGACACCCAGCAGTCCGATTGACGAGGATGAAGGAATGATCGATCCTGCCATAATGATGTCAGGGCCCGCCGTATTGGCCCTCTTGGTAAGCTTGTCTGCTTGGGTCTTTGGTGCATTGAACTGGACCAAATTTCTGTCGCCCCAAGTTTGAACTTTCTTCAGGTCTTGATTAATTGCTGTAATCTGCTCCTGTCTGCGATGATAAGTCTCAGTCGCTGGTAAAGGTTTTTCTGCTCTGAATTGAGAGACAAGGGTACTGTCATCTGCAAAACTGTAAACAGGATTATTCGTTTCGGTCAGCAGGTCATTAATATAGATGAGGAACAGTATTGCGCCTTGAGGCACGCCCGCGTTAATGGTGAATGTGTCTGAGATGTGTCCATCAACTGCAACGTGCAGAGATCGGTTCTTCGGGAAACTGACAAGCCAGCTCCAGAGAGAGGCTGGCAAGCCGAAGGACGACAGTTTGTTGAGCAGTCCGTCATGCCTTCGAAATATCCAACGCAATCGCTCGGGACTCTCCGTAGTTCTGAATTGCCCTACTCCATATATGAGTGATATAGGCCAATATATCTCCTGTCGATCTCTCTTTGCGAAAGCCGTATTGAACATCGCTGATTATTTGTTGTTCTCGAGGTACTTGAGTAGTTGCTGATTGACTACACGTTCCATGACTTTGGAGATTATTGGAAGCAAGGCAATTGAGCGATAGTTTGAGGGCGTGGTTTTCTTGCCTATTTTTGGAACAGGTTGCACTCGAGCGACTTTCCAAGAAGATGGGTAAATCCCTTTTCTGTAAGAAAGAGAAAAAAGCGAAAAAAAGGGGTGTTAGTTCGTTGGCGCAATTCTTTAACACGATGACAGGTATCGTATGGGACATAAGTTTTGAGGAAAAAATCAGCAGGCTTAATCAGCAAAATAACGAAATTTTATTTAAACTTAAATATTAATCGTTAATTTTACATCTTATGACAATATGAAAATTAAACTACAAAACTGATAACGGACCATGGTCCTCAATTGCACTCAGTTTGGTTAAAACTTGTCTCGTCTTCCTTTGGATTATATTCGGGTCCACTTTCCGAATGTTTCTAAAAATTCAAGACCGCAATTGCTTGCGGGCCTCCCAACCATTTTCATAAACCTTTCGACATAATAATGACCAAAATGCTTCTATTGGCCGAGCTTGAGGGAAATTTGGGGGTTATCTTCTCTCGGTACATAATTGACGTTATTCTACTCCAACAATTCCCGAGTCCTTATGGCATAATGGCACGAAGCGAGATCAGGCCAAAATATTATATCGTCGTTCTGATGATGGATAAAATTACGCAATTTCGGTAAACATCTTTGGCTATAAGGGCCAGGATCCACAGCTTCTCCCCGAACTCTGCCAACATAGGGTGTTGAAATCCTAGCCTCAGAAATCGCGCACCAGACTGAAACTTTGTCAGCAAATTTCGCTTTTGCTTGGAATTTTACTTCATTTGGGCAGTTATTAATATCAGAGGTATAAAATCCATCGTTATTTTTCATTTCAGAATGTGACACTGTCAAATACTTCTCATCATCCATTACAATCACACGGTTCCTCACAAAATGTCTTCGCCTCAGAGCTCTGCAATATTAGATATTTTTTCGAGCTGTGCCTGAGTGTATTTTGGACACTTCCTTCTTTTTCGATAATGTACACCATTTCTCAACAAAGTTCTCTGGACGGTCTTGTATGAGACCCCAAAAACGGCGACCCAGCTTTCGACTAGAAATTTCAATTCTGTCTTGAGCGGATTGTATCAGCCTATTAATCCTGTTTTGTGCCAAAACATGAGGTCTTCCAGTTTTCGGCAAATAAGTGCAAGGTATGCCTTCTTCGCATTCTCTTATGGTCATGTAAATCGTTGCCTGGCTAACATTTTGATCTCTTAACAAGTTCACAATTTTACTTTTCGGCAACCGTCCAACTAAGCGATAGATACTCATGCGAATTTCAAGTTTGTACGATATTTTGAAATTAATTGTTTAATTAATTTCACGTTTATCAATAACAACAAAACGTGATTTGTTTACCGGTTTCATGGCAACTCGATCAGACATCAAAATCGAGTAGAAATTTCAAGGCACACTTACTCAAAACTTATGTCCGTCCGGTCCTGATGCCTTTTGCGTATCTAGTTCTTTAAGAATTTTACGAATATCACGGTGATGAAACTTGACTTCTGTCATGGTAGTGTTGATGTTCGATATGGTGAGAAGAGCCTTGCCTTGGGGGACGTCTAAGGTACAGTCCGATGAAAGAAAACATTTTGGCGAGCATGTTTGCTTTTTCCTTGGCAGTCGTCGCCGTGATGCCACGTTCGTCTGTCAAAGGTGGGAAAGACGTTTTTGTAAAGTTATTACTTACTGCCTTTGCTACCGACCAGAAATTCCTGGAGCCACTGGGGCATTGCAAAAGTTTATTCCTGATCCTTTGATTGTGTTTGTCCTTAGTTTCGTCGATCACACGTTTGCATTCGTTTCTCGCTTCGACAAAATAATTGCGATTTTCAGCGGTCTGATTTTGCTGCCAGTACTTACTTTAGGCTTGCTGTTTCCTACCTACAGCTCTTTCGCATCTTCTGTCGAACCAGGGCTTTTCTTTTGTCGGTAACTTGATGGAATTTGGGATGTATGCTTCCATTCCTGAGGAGATTACTTGCGTAATCTCTTCGCATCAGACTGACGGGTCGTTAGTGCCAAAGCAGACGTCGAGCCAAGGAAAATCTAGGTAGAACTCCCTTAGATCGTCCCAGTTTGCAGAATTGTAATGCCAGATTTTGCGAGGCAATGGTGGATCCTTCTGTAGAAGTGGCAATTCACAAACCGTTGTAATAAGTTTGTGGTCGGAAGTACCTAATGGCGGACCAACTGTAATTGTGTACTGGTTAGGATTGGTAGTCAGAAAAAGGTGCAGGAGGGCGGCGAATTCGCCCCTCTCTGAGATTCGAGTTGGTTCGTCTACAAGTTGAATAAGCCCGCGGCTGATGGTAAATGCTTCAGGTTCTCTACCTTCGTTGTCGGTCTTGTTGTGATGTTTGAGCCAGTTGGTGTTGTGGGCATTGAAGTCTCCCAGAACGATTATTTCTGAATTGGCGTGATCGACCTGTATTGAGTCAAAAGTGGTAGCTAGTGTTGTAAAAAAGCTTTGGTAGGCTCTATCGCTCGGAGGGCGATAGAGTCAACATATAAACTTGGTTACTCCCTTGGCGTTGCACTTGAGCCACATGACGGCAAGGTTGTTCGGTTCAAGTGTTTCCTCGCGGTAACATGAAAGGTCACTTCGGACAAAAAGGCATATTCCGAACTTATATTTAAATCGGGTGTGTAAGTCGTAACCAGGATAGGGGTAGTTTAGTGTTGTTGTTGTAGAACATCCTTGTGTTTCTATAAGGGCTATCATGTGCGGACTATTTGCTTGTACATGTTGGTGTACCGAATTTATGTTCGTATTTAGGCATCTTATGTTGCAAAAATCTATTCTAAATTAGTTCGGTATCTTTGCTATCTGTGAAATGCGGAATGAAGGGCTCCCAGGGCCACCAAGCGCCCGGAGATCCGAATGGCCGGGGAGTTTACTTCCGGAATATTTTGATCCTGGAAGCATCATCATGTCCATATATTCCTACTGTGGAACCACCAGCGCTGAAGCGGAACTTGATTCGGAAAAACCACTTAGCGCTTCCCAGTTCTGGTGGGGTGGTCTTTCACCGGGCGATGCAAGTAGGCGTATGCATCTACCACCTAGGGCCGCTTCCACTGGAAGCATCGGCCTCAGACTCATTCCTTTGGAAGTCCCTAGTCTGACAGGGGTAAGAATGGGGTTTGTTGGGTCACTCCCCAGTGATCAGCTCCAGACTTTGTACTTTGGTGTTCTCCAGCCTTGGGAAGGACGATGAGATTTGATGGGTCACATCCCGTGGCAACTCGGAATGGCGGGGGCGTCACTCCCCGTAATCAATACTGCTCTCACCAATTTGACGTTCCTGCCTGCTAATCCAATGCCAATCTTTCTCGGTATCTAAGTATACAATTGTGGTATTCTTCGCACATTTGCACAAAGTGCCAATAAAAGAACCCTGAAGATGCTGAAATATTTTTAAAAACTTACGCTTCGAGGAGAAATCTGCCCACGGTGTCAAAAGTGAAAAATCTTAAAATGAAAATAATTAATAATGCAATGAAATCGCTTGGAATAGCAGACAGTAAAAACTTCGTGCCCTTTGTCAAGTTTCTAATTCTACCATAAAAGGTTTTTGTCATTTTCTCAGTTAGTTTTAAAGAGATGTATCAAATCAGGTATATTCGGAATCAGCAACGGACGGACTAGCCGATAAATGCGTTATTTAGGAAACGAGAGCTATTTTTTGACAGCTTTGCGATACGCATTGCTTTGTTCTAATGAAAAAAAAAACTTGGCGGTTCATGAAAAACCTTACAATGTGTTAAATATCTCTTAAAATAATCTCTCTAGGTAATAAATATGCACGAATCATCTATTCAATATTCAATGGTGTTTTTCAGACATTTCCTAAAATCGTTTTTATCGGTTTGGAAGCAAAATGGCTCTAAACTGTGAAGACGTTCTTATGACAGTATTATAAGACAAAAGTATTCTTTATTGTTGTAAATATACTTCTACAACCTTCATTGTACAATAAAGAATAGCTTGTAAGCATTTTTGCTTTTTAGTTTATTTATAATGGGTCTTAACTGCATCTGTATGTCATTAACGTGGTGATTTTTAGGTAAAATGGACTTAAAGGAGAAAGACATTGGTTCAGAACACTTTATCAGGAATTTCAAAATACGGTCGAAGGAATATAGCGTCGAAAATTTAGCTCAGACTTTTAAAACTGACAAGCAAACGATTCAGCTAATTTTCGACGCGTTGAGCAAAACCCTAAATCATGATTTAAGAACTGAAGTAAGTAAAACTCCCTTGTTTAAGAAAGGTGTCACGTCTATGGAGGATCTCGAAACAGGGGCGGTTTTGACGGGTCGCGTCAAAAATGTGACTTCATTTGGAGCATTTATAGATGTCGGCGTAGAGAGAGATGGTTTAGTACATGTCAAATTTATGAAAGGGTTGACTTTACATTTAGGAGATGTAATGGAAGTGAAAGTTAAAGCTGTAGATTTAAATAAGGGACATATTCAATTGGAGGCTATCCGTAAAATTAATTGATAGGTTTTCCGCAATGTTATAATTTACGACTGAATTAAGGTAAATCTTCTTCTTGCTATTGACTAATATTAATCTACTTTTCCAATTTTACATAATTTATATTAAACATTTTATTTATGTGAGTGAAATAATAGTTATTTATATAATTAGTGCAGAAAGTTAGTGGAGATGATTTTGCATCGTTGCATACAATATGTTTTCGAATATGATCTCAAAGTTTGAAAATAAAACTATCTGGAACCTTGCACATTTAGTGGACGAAAGTTACGCAAATATTTTGTGATTTTATCGTAGAAAATTGTACAATTGTATGTTAGATTAATACTAATAATACCTGGATTACAATAATTCATTGTATTCTACCTGAAAGGGATCAATTCGCTACAGATAATGCTTTATGACAGCCTTACAACTAAAATTGAATTTTAAGCACATAGATAATGCGCGCTATATACCTAGACTAAATGAATAAACTTGGCTAATGATGTAATTCATTCAACATATCGTCAGCGGCGTTACTTAGCCAAGTTTCTGATAATAGATTTTTTGGCGTAGTAATTTATTAGTGCAGATTCTTCTGATTCCAACCTAAGTATGTAATCCAGCCATTTTAAGCTGTTAAGTTTTATTGTTTAGACAATGTGAAAGTCTATATCTATATCCATTACTCATTATTATTAACTGTTAACTGCCTCATATAGTCTACTTAATGTTTTAAGTGCCTCAAGGATCCAACTCCTACAGTTTCTAATGAAGGGTTTATAAAAACACATTACATGACAAGAAATGGTTTGTTTGTTTTTTTAACTAAATGATGGGATAACCTGTGATATCAGTA
>MU182786.1:27944-44335 GCA_016904865.1 Pissodes strobi | reverse complement strand
AAATCCATAGCTTTTTTCCCAGTTCTTAATTAATCATTCACATAATACTCGAGGCCATCAAGTACAATATAATTTCCCTATTCATAAGTTAACACTAACTGAAAAAAAGTGTTTTTACTCATGCATTAAGTTTTATAACCATTTGCCAAAGAAAATAATGGAAATAACGAATGTTAAAATATTTAAAATGTTATGTCACATGGAACCCCATAATATAAGTGAATATTATATAAAATCAAAAACATTGTAACTATATTGTTAAGTACTTATTATACCAAGCTGACTCATTGAAGTCTGCTCCTATATACACACTTGCTCTGAGTGGCAGCGGGCTCCAAATGAGTCGTATACTTTGACGTGTTTTAAACAATTACTCTGTAATTTTGTCTTGAAATAAAAGAAGTTATCTATCTATCTACCTATCTATTGGTAACGATCTTTGTGAGGAGTTTAAACAGATGAGACAGAAGGTTAATTGGTCGATAATTTTTTATATTGCCACTGTCCCCTTTTTTAAAAAGTAAAATAACTTCCGCGTTTTGCCACTCGTCCGGAATTTTGCCTTGTTGCATGCATTTATTTAAAAGAATTTGCAAGGGTTTTTCAATGACTGTTCCTCCTATTTTTAGCATTTTGCACCTGGGCTCTTTCTGTTTTTCATTTTCTTAAGAGCAGCCTGTATTTCCTGTTTGGATATCTCTAGAACATCTTCGGAGTCCACGTTGCATAGTCGCTTGAGAAATTTTTGGGTTAGGTTTGATAGAGGTGTAGAGACGGGTGTAAATTTCCTTAATGTGTCCGGTAATACTCCTATTGTCCGAGATTACATTATCCTGCGCTGGTCTTTTATTCTGATAATCTTGTGTTTGCCTGGGGATAATTTTGCCTTTAAAACCCGCATATTTGCATTGTCCTCTATTGCATTTTCGATACTTTTAGTGTTATACGCTGGAATGTCCTTTCTCACTTTATGGATTCTTTTATTCAGTGCCTGATATTCTGGTGTATCTCTGGAAGTTATTCTTCTTTCCTCCATAAGATTCTGTGTGTCCGGATGTATTTTGTGTTCCCCTTTGGTTCTTGATTTTGCGAAAATCTTCTTGGCCACCGGTAGGAAATTTGTCTGTATGTATGAGTTTGTTTCTCTCGATTTTAAGCTTAAAGCTAAGGGTTGCTCTTACCAGGCTGTGGTCGCTGTTTGTGTCGAACTTCTTAGTTTTACTGTAAGGGCTTTTCAATGTCCACTTCCTTTGCTTGGGTTTCTTGAAGAAGGTGTTCAGACAATATAAGTTTTCCTTATTCAAATGATTTATTAACATATCCCCTCTTTGGTTCCTTAAACCTAGACCAAAATGTCCTATGTTATCAGAGTCAGTTACGATTTTTTGTCCGAGTTTAGCATTAAAATCGCCACTTATTATTTTGAGGTGGGTCTTGCGTGAGTCCATGGCTTTGGTTAGATCTTCAAGAAATGTTTCCGTTTCTTCATCATCTGCCTAGCTTGTCGGTGGATATCTGTGGATAAATTGAATACTGTATCTTTTGTTGATTTTACTTCGGTTATCAGGTGGTATAGCTTCCTATTAATGAGAAATGCCACTCAACCATGACCATTATGTGTATTAGAATTGTTCTGATATAGTATGTGGTCTGATTTCAGAACAGTAGTTTTCTCCACTTGACCCCTTGTAGTCGTGTCTCCCAGAGAGCTAGGACGTCCCATTTTATATGTTCGAGCTCTCGCTCTAGCTTGACAAGATGTTCTGTGTTACTCATTGTTCTGATATCATATATAGGTATATATCTTTGGCTAGCCAAAATTCACCCATCACTTAAGTTTTATATCACAAAATTCAATTTAATTTTGGGAAGTATGAACTGAATCTAAATCGTCAATTCTTATTTTTTAATTTAGTTTAATTCTTAGTTTAGTTAATTCTTAATTGAAGGGGGCGAAGCAGGCATTACATATTTTCTCGAAGTTTGAATTTAATCTTGATAGATGAGGGTAGATTTGACAATCTATGTGTTCAAATCAGAAATGCTTGATGTAATTTTTTTAATGAGCCTCTAGCCTGATAGCAAGTGTATTATTTCTTACTCTTCCTATTATTTTAGAATTGTAAGTAACGTTTTTCTTGCTGTTACATTGTATTTTAATATGTTTAACAATTATACACTCTATTATAATATGCAATAAAAGCTGTTATGTAATAAACAATTAATGTATTTTTTCATCTCATTTCAACCAAGTATACAAAAACTGCGTTCCTTCAATGCTCGTGCAATAAATATATGAGTAAATGATAATTATTGTTGGGGAAACACCCCAACACGTGTGTAACTTTCGTTTTTCACCGTATAGTTTGGTGATAACACCCTGTATGTATGTAGTATGAATGAGTCATGGTTGATCCACGAATGGATTTATTTAACCCCAGGTAAACAGAAATTTGGGCATTTGCATCAGCATATGTCAGTTCTTTATGACCCCTTAGTCTAAACCTGGATGGTCGATTCCATTATATAAAGCTAAATGTCATTCCGTCACTTCAATCGTGTGTAATCGTTTTCAATTTAATATATCCGTGTCTCCGTCAGTGTTCAGTAAACAGCAGTGTGTGAAAGAAAGAAAGAAGATGTTTTCACCCTCTCAAATGCAACCGACGCGACGCGTACTTTCCCGCGTTATTGTCCCTCCCGAGCTTTTAAGAAATATCATATTTCAGTGCAGTTTAGAATCTCACTCGAACAACAGCTAAACGTTGTTGCTTGTTCCTTTTCGCGCCAAAGGTCATCCCTTTAGGCATTTTCCTAGTTTGTTTGCACAGATATTAAAGAATATCTGGTGCACCTCAGTTATCTTTGTCCAAAATTGGATGAATAACTCTTTTTGGGCATTTTTGCAGTAGTTAAGTGAAGAAAAAGATAGCGTCCCTTTTGGAAACTTGAACGTAAGTGCCATTGACATTCCTGGACGAATAATTCCTGCAATCAAGGTGAAAGCTTGATTTTATTGGTTTCCGTAAAACAAAAATTACGTTGAAAAGTAACTAAGTAAAATCTCTCCCCTTGAAGACAGGTAAAGCAGAGTCAAGGTGCAAAGGTACGATGTGTGAACGTTGCTAAGTTGGAGAATAAAAAGATTAGCATAACAAAAATAGAAAACTCAGTTTTAAATCAAACAATCAAGACTTTTTAGTAGATATTCCTAATTTTATGAAACTTTGTATATTGATTTTCTATGTGTGAATGAACGAATGCTTGAAATTAGTCGAAGAATTGTATATGTATATTTCTATTTTTCGTATCAAATGCAAGTGCATAATTATATTATTAAAGGATTTAATAACCAACATACCTACCTGATTTCAATTTACATAATCTATGTTTAAAACCCCACCACCCTGTTTGTACAGTCCACTTATGGTCAATTAGACAGTTAATTAGCCAACTACACCTTTATGACTTAAAGTTATTAATAAAATTAATTTGTTTGTATTGAACAATTATATTACCCAATACAGACAAGAAGTACTAAGATATTAGAACTACTAAATTATTCGGAATTACTTATAACTATCTTAATAATATATCGAATTTATTTGTTAATCAGTATTCTGTTGAAGAAGAAACTATTTAGAGATTTTTTACATTATATCATGAATAGACCTGAATATAGAATAATTATAAATATTGGCTGTTTCATATGAAAAAGAGAGCGTAAATAATATTTTGATTTATGTTTGGGCAATGTAATACATACATGTTGAATCATCTGTATACGTGCAGCCGATTGATCGTCTAAACATGGTCCGTCCACCAGGACGGCATAGTTGGAGCATCACTCAGCACCCGGGCTTCTTAGAGGTTCCTCACCAGCTCGACATTTAATACTATTGAACTTTGAACGATCAACTTAACCCGATAATTACTTGGATTTAAATTTTAAACCATGCTTGGAAGAACATCCGAAAATTGTGCCAAATTAAAACATGGTATACGATACAAAGACTAGAGAGACGCCGCGCCGCGCGCCCTATTGAGCACTGCTTGGAGCTTCCTTGCGCGTTGACTTTGGGTTACATTTATTTTGGTCTAAACTAACATACTGAATTTGACCAAACCCTCTAAACAAGCATGGGAATGAAGCACAAAGCAGTTCATGCTCTATGCTGGCAAATGCCTTGCTGATGAATTCATCTTTGATAGACGCCAGCCATAATTCAGGTATATGCGCCCACATCAAAATCTACCCAAGAGGAAATAGACAACTTTTTATGGTAAACTAAAAAACCATTAAAAGCATACCAAATAGAGAACTGTTATTGATCACTGGTGATTTCAATGCGAAGATTGGTGAGACGAGTCAAGATAACCACCTAAGTACATGAGAAATGTGGCAGGAAAGTATGGTATTGGCAAACGAAATGAGCGGGGAGAAATGCTCCTAGACTTTTGCGCAGAGCACGGTCTCTACATAACTAACTCCCACTTCAAACATCATATTCGTAGGTTGTACACATGGCGATGTCCCGATGGAATCACCAGAAATCAAATAGATTGCATCTGAATAGCCAAAAAATGGAAATCATGGATACGAGGTACTAAGACCTATCCCGGGATGGATTGTGGCAGTGATCACAGCGCTTTAGTAGCAGAAATATGTATCAAACTACGAAAACCAATGAAGCCAAAACCTCTCATATCGAAATGAAGTCACACAAACTCTGACAAATTTGAACCTAGAAGGAAGTACACAGATGAATGCAGAGCAATTATGGCCGATATTTAGAGACACTCTTAAAGAGGCAGCTGAAAACTGTAAACCCTGTGGAGAAACAAAAAAGCAGTGGATATCTAATGAGATGTGGAATTTAATTGAGAACAGAAAAAAAGATTAAAGCGATGGGTTTAGATAACGAAAATAGCCTCATAACATACTACGAAATGACAAAAACTATCAATAGAGCCACTCGAAGAGATAAAGAGGCAGTCATATCGTCAATATGTGAGGAAATCGAAGACCACTAATACAAAAATGAACCAAGGAATCTGTTTCATAAAGTCAAACAACTAACTCGAAAATGCAACCCCGCTCACTCCATGCGAAGGACGAATCTGGAAAACTTCTCACAAAGGAATCGGAGGTAATAGAGCGATGGCAAAGCTACTGCAGTGTTCTAATGAACGAAGAACACAAAAGTAATCAGATATCAACACAATCAGAACAACTTGAGCCACCGATTCTTAGAACTGAGGTGGAAGCAGCTCTTAAAAAACTAAAGAGTAGAAGATCGGCAGGACGAGATGGAATTGTTACTGAGATGTTGAAGGCAACTGGAGAAGTGGGACTAGACATTATCCATCATATCTGTAACAAAATATGGTCAGACGGAAGATGGCCAATAGAGTGGACGGAATCAGTGTACATTCTGTTGCACAAAAAAGGGCCAAAAGATGTTTGTGAAAATTATAGAACAATAGCTTTAATAAGCCATGCGAGTAAAATAATGCTCTCCATAATTCAAGAGCGACTAAAGACATATCTACTTCCACAAATTTCTAAAGAACAAGCCAGTAAAGGAACCAGAATTCAACTTGTTAATATTAGACAAATAATTGAAAAATGCCATGAATTTAATATACCAGCGATCTTCTGTTTTCTAGACTACTCAAAGGCTTTCGGTACCGTCAAATGGTTGGTCTTAAGGGAAATGGCAGTACCGCAACTATATACCTTATACTATTCTAACAGTGCCTTCGTTCGTATAAATAACGAAACATCAGAGAGCTTTACCATCAGTACACACAGGGCTGCGTTCTCTCTCCTATCCTGTTTAACATCTATGGAGAATAGATTACCCGCAAAGCAGCAGAGAACTGGAACGGAGGTATATCGATACGTAGCCAGAAGGTCTCGAATCTGAGATATGCTGACGACACAACAATTCTGACTAGTTCAGAAGAAGATATGACGGAAATCCTACAGCGGATTGAAATATACAGTGAAGAAGCTGGTCTTAAACTTAATCGGTCAAAGAGTTGTATTCTGGTAGTAGATAGAGCAAACACCCTACCGCAACATTTTGAAAATATTGGGGACATACCAAGAAGAGATTAAGTTATTTACCTCTGGGCATGTATTTCGAACACCGATAACTGCGAAGAAGAGGTGAAAAGAAGAATAGTGACGGCAAAATCGGCATTATTTCAATTGACCAAAATTTGGAAAGATCACCATATCACAAAACAAACCAAGAAAAGGTTGATGGGCTCCGTAGTATTTCCTATTGCTACATATGGCTTTCAATCCTGGACACTTAACGCAGCGTGTCGCAGAAGCATTGAAAATTCCTTGGACTGTGCGGAGAACCAACCCCTCCAGAGAATTAAATATTGATACCAACCAGCGGCTACTACCGACAATTCAACGTCATATACTACGTTTCTTTGGTCATGTTATCAGACGAAAATGGAAAAACTCTGCATACAAGGCAAACTTGATGGCAAAAGAAGAAGAGGTCGGTCACCCGTGAGATTCATAGATCAAATAAAAAGTCTCACTAATCTATCTATGACCGAGGTGATGATAACAGCAGAAGACAGGGCAACATGGCGGGCGGTTATCAACCCTGAGTAACACGAGGGGTCACGATACTCGGAATCGAGTTACGGCTAAGAAGAAGAAGCCTGGACTCAAATGTGAACGGATTCTGATGCTGAGGGTTTATTGGCTGGTTTACATTCTCTAGTGGATCCGCTCTCCTTTCTTCAGGGTGTCTCGTTATTGGATACATTGTGTTACACGGGTACCATGAAGTTAAGGCACACTTTCAGAAAAATGTAACCTAAGGGTTCTGCGGGGTAGATGAATTGTCGTTATGGTTTTTTTGAAAACTGCCCAGATACCGCCATAGTGGCACTGGTTGAAACCATAAACTATTCATTTAATTCTGGAACCTTTCCTTCATGTTTGAAGACTGGTTTGGTAAGACCTCTATTTATGAGCGTAGACTCGGGGGACCCCTCTTATTATCACTCTGCTTCTTTTACTCCCTACGCTATCCAAAGTTATGAAGAAAAGAATGATGTCGTTCATTGCCATAATGAATGATTGGCAATTCGCATTCCAATGTTCGAAAAGTATCGAGGTTGCAATGTTTAGTTTTCTGGATAGGATTTATTTGGCCTGAATGAGGGCGATGTTGCTGCAGCGCAAATATACGATTTTTCAAAGGTGTTTGACTGCGTGAATCATGGAATACTAACTGAGAAACTTCAAGTTTATGGGTTTAGAGGAAATGTTCTAAAGTGGCATTCATCCTAATCGGAGATTAAATATCATCAGGGAAGTGATTCTGGGATAATATTTAATCCAAATGGCCATCTCCGTATTGGAACCATTGCGTTTTCTGTTGTATAGAAATGATTTGACAACCATTAACATTAGTGGTCAATTTATATTGTTGCCGGACGACACCACTATTCTGGGGCGCTTTCGAGGCAGCTGTTAAGCAGTGGTGTAAAAGGCATTTACTTTTACAGGTAACCCTGTAGGTGTCAATATATGAAACAATATAGTAGATAGTATGGATGCTGCAAGATTCATGAGGAAGCACACTAAAATTTTACAGCTATTTTGCCATTGTTTGTAAAAACTGGGATCAGCATGTTATATTATTAAGGTGAATTTGAGACATGTTATGGCAAGGGCAGTATATTTTTCCTTGATCGAAGCAAATTTAGAGGTTTAACATTCAAAGGCTTACACAGTCAGTTTTTGTAATACAGAAGCGTGTAAATTTAAGGCAAGAAATCATTGCAGTCCATTCTTTATTCAAGAAAGAATAGTAACCTACGCTTGTATTTTTGTGTTGGAAATTCAAGTTAATTCACAAACATAAACGCGCATCTGATATCATACTCGCCGCTGGAATTTGGAAACATTGAGGGCAATAAAGGTTTTGCGCACTCCATAAAATTATTTATTTTATTATTTTCATATAATTTGGAGGACCATTTTTAATGTATTTCAACTTGTTTGTCATGTTATTGTTTTTTTCTAGTTTTAGTTTGACATATCAGTTCCGAAATGTGTACGCTTTTGATAACCTACATTTTACTTGTAGTGATACCTCATAATATATCCTCTGGTTGACTGTGATACAAATTGTGATTTTTTTCTCGACTCTATTTTTGTTATTGATATTTATGTTTGGTTATGTTGTAGAATTTTTTTATCGATCTAAGCTGTAGTATTATATATTAATGTTTCAGGCTTTGCCGACAACTTGTTCCTTTTGATTAATGAAGCTTATTTTGATTGGATTTGATTTGTAATCTAGCAACATATTGTTGCTTTTTCCTCATCCCTTGTCAGTAAAATATCATCCATGATCTTTAACAATGCAATAGATGTGCTGTGTGTCTTTAGGATATCACAACATTGACGGATCGATCCTATTTACAAGGAACAAGGTCAACGAATTTATATTATGTTCCCGCCAAATTAGTTTCTGGAGATATGAGGCGGGGTGGGTACCTATATTTGGCCAGAAACCACAATATTTTATTATCCAAGTCAATAGTAGTCAAGTGCTTAATAGGCTGATAGTTACAACACTGGATCATTACATAGACAAGGAATATTAATATTAATATTCATCTTGTTAACCATAATTAAGACTAGTTATGTATTGTATATTGTTAGGAGCCAATAAACCAACTTGCTTACCTCTGCTTCCTGATCTAGATTAGTGATAGAGTCAGTACAATGATTTAAGAAAGTACAGTCTTCATGTTCAATGTGGTACTTCAAAAATGCAGTCTGTAAGTAGTTTTAAAGGTGTGAACCATCGAAAACAATAACTAAAAATATAAAAAATATTTATAACATAGATTGCTTGTTATATATAAAAGTTTTTTGTGTTTTTATTTGGCATAATTTTCTTCTTTTATTATTTTGGGTGTGTATTTTTATGCATCCCAGTTATCTTGCTCAATCTGTATAATATATTTTTTACTGTGTTAGACAATGGTAAATAATTCATGTGGGTTTTGTCATTACCATACTTTTATACTTTCGTGCTGAGACACCTGAAGAAAGTCTAAAGATTCTTCAAGAAACACACTTTCCCGGGTCGAGCATAATTGCCAAAGAAGTGCTGGCACAAGAAGACGAGCCCCATTGACAGCGCTCAGCGGCCTACAAAAGGGATACAAGGTCTAGCCAACAAAATTTTTACAAAAAAACAATCAGATGGGCGATACATAGATTTAAACCCTATAAGTCCCCGGGAGTAGATGGAATCTTTCCAGCCTTACTACCACACATTCAATCAATATTCACAGCCAGCTTTGCGTTGGGCTACATTCCCAAAAACTGGAGGAAAGTTAAGGTAGCGTTCATACCAAAGACAGAGCAGGGCGATCACAAGAGGAACCAAAGTCTTACCGCCCCATTTGCTTATCCTCCTTCCTTCTTAAAACGATGAAAAAGATTACCGATAGGCACGACGGGATCAAGTTCCTTTCTAATGCTCCACTGCATGCAAAACAATTCGCATACCATCCCATGCTCTTCAAAATTTCGTCCGCGATATAGAGAAGGCACTGGCAGAACAAGAAGTGGCGCTGTGTGCATTTCTAGACATAGAGGGTGCATTTGACAACACCTCACATAAATCCAATCAGCGCGCCTCAACCCGCGGAGGAGTGGAACCAACCACTACAGATGGATAAAATCCATGCTAACCAGCCGTGAAGTCACCGCGACCATTGGAGAAACAGCTGTCACAGGTAAAGTAATAAAGGGATGCCCTCAAGGAGGGGTCCTATCGCCCATGCTTTGGTCTCTGGTGGTTGACGATCTACTGGTAAGACTGACTGAAGCAGGCTTTGAAGTCCAAGGTTACGCAGATGACCTAATTATAGTGATAAGAAGCAAGCATGACAACGTTCTCTCAGAACGTATGGAAAATGCACTCAACTTTGTCAGCACATGGTGTACACAGAAAAGACTAAGTGTCAACCCAAGTAAAACCGTAGTGATCCCATGCACAAAAAGAAGGAAGCTGAACCTTAAAGCACCTACTTTGGGAGGGACAACGGTAGAGCTTTCAAAAGAGGTTAAGTATCTTGGCATCGTTCTTGACCAGAAACCTGGAATCCACACCTGGATCCCATCATCTTTTGATCTTATAGCACTGTTGTTAAGCCTATTATAACCTACGTCTGCTTGGTCTGGTGGGTAAACACAAAGGAAATAACAAGTACAAAGGCTCGCCTGTCTGGGTATAACAGGGGCTATGAAAACGCGCCCCACAGCAGCTCTGGAAACCCTATTTGACCTCCCTCCGCTGCACATATGCATAGAAAAGTGCAGTGACCAGTGCGTATAGAGTCACCCAGACACAAAATCTGAAGTCAGGAAACCTGACTGGTCACCTTAAAATCCAGATAGAGGCGATGACCAAACCAAGCGATACAATGGACACAAAACTCCATTTTGATCGCCCCTTTGAAGTGGCAATTCAAGACCGCAATACTACAGGGGAAAGACTAAAACAACTAGAGTGGGGATCACTTGTCTGGTACACAGATGGATCAAAGATGAACGAAGGAGTGGGATCCGGGGTTTACGGACCTAGGTGTCGAATTTCTGCACCTTTATGAAACACTCCCACAATATTTCAAGCAGTATTAAATGCTATCAATAGAGGCATCTCTGAATATGCCAAAAAACCTAAGAGGTGCAAAGATCTATATCCTATCAGATAGTCAAGCAGCCCTAAAAGCAAAATCAACTCCCGGCTAGTGTGGGATTGTCGGATCGCTGCAGATCAACTGGCAAACATAAACAGGCTCAACTTAATGTCGGTACCAGGGCACGAAAGTGTGGAAGGCAAGCCGCTGACCAGCTCGCACGGAATGGTGCACAGACTCTTCTTCGGGCCTGAACCATTCTGTGGCATCATTAGGGGACACGTAATGAATGAACTCAGAAATTGGGGAAAAAAGGCGGTAAGAGACACATTGGGCCAATGCCCCTCGGCAGAGACAGGCCAAGAGACTCATCTCTCACTCGCCTAACTACACAAAAAAACTTCTCAAGCTACAAAAAACTGGTCGTAGACCTTCTCACTGGACATGGCCCCTGGAGGGGCCATCTCAAGAAAATGGGGAAAATCACTGACGAACAATGCAGATTCTGCCAAACTATGGCTGAAACGTCAGAGCGCTTACTTTGCGAATGTCAGTCACTGACTCGCCAAAGGTTGACGAATCTCGAAAATGTCCTTGTGACACCGGGGGATCTACAAAAGCTCAACCCTCGAAATATTCTGAGATTCTCGAAAGAGATAGGAATTTTCGTGTAAAATAGAAGGGTATACACAAAAGATCAATTGTGGTAGACGAGTTAAAGGGCAAATCTTGCCGAGCGACCCCTCTACCTACCATACCATATCTGTGTCATAGTTACCTATTTGGAGCTTTTGTAATACATGATACTTCTGGACATGCTTTGAGACATCTGAGAGGTCAGCTAATTTAATATTAAATTTTAGTGACGTCCTTCTTGGTGCGAGCGCGTTGCTAAAAATTATTCTACGAAAGAAAGAAATATTCATAAATACATAAAGAGCCTGCAAGATAATAAAACCGTAATATACATATTCCACATATATACATGTTAATCACAAGAAAACTTCAATGTTATTTGAAGTACAATGATATTATTGTTCTTATTATTAGAGAAGAAGGCCCTAAAGTGATCGCGTACGTGTCAGTGATTTCCGAACGACTTTAGCAGTAATATGTGGATTCATAAAGCGGTGTCCGAGATTTGGATGTACAAGCTTTGAGATCATATAAAATAAACTGTATGAAGGGCGATTTTTCACGCATCGTTTCTTTTATTTGTTAAACATCGATTAGACTTTCTACTGCCAAATTTATCAATGTGTCGATAGTGTTTAACAGCCGTAAAATGAGGAATGATTGAAGGCGATATCAACACTTTAAAGTCGAGCTTTATTTGCTATCAAATTTATTATTGGTATAAATAAAGTAATGGTCAGATTTTAACTTAGGAGGGCGGTTACAGGCCGAATCAGCCTTACTTTTATAGTAGTAAAAACTATAACTATTTGCCATAATGTTTTTAAATTTTTTATCGAAGCACTTACAAAACGAACACTATCACCAAACTTGGCTCCATTGATTCTCTTTGTTGTTGTTTAGACAATCATTTCTATCGTTTATTAGACCGGTAGTTTTAATTATAATACTTCCAAAATTCCAAATAGAAATTATTTTCTAAGAATCAAATTAGAAGACATAATTATGCCAGATCATAAAAATATTAGAGCCTAACCCTTTTTAGCAGCCCTTTGTACCTTTTATTTTATTATCTATTTTATTGGTCGCATTTATAATAAATAACCTTATCGCTTTTGTGTGGACAGTAGGTATATTTGCATTTTGTTATCATGCCAAGAAGGATGACCATTCTCTTGAATCTGTTGTGAGTGGAAGTGTGTGTACTCCACATTTTTAGTTTTGTGAAAGTGTTATAGCTGTAGCTGTGATTAGAATGTTGGTGATACCGGAAATTGTATATTTTACTCGCAGTTTTTGGTAAGTAATTTGTTTTCATTTGAGCTGATTTATATGTAGCAAAATTCTCACCCAGTTGGGAATCTATAGGTACATGTCTATGTCTAAGACAGTCTGTGAAGGTGACAATTTTGCTCTAAAATCATACAATCTATATTATGCCTACACTTGCGGAAATTATATATTTAGTAATTTTTAAGCCTGCCATTTCTAGCTTAATTATTTTTTTGTTGAATCTTTTATGGTCTAATTTTCGATTCCCTCTGCAAGATGCACATATGTTCTTTGTAAATTTGGCTTATATATTATGTGGCATTGTAGGCATCAGCAGACTTGCATTTCTTTTTTTTTTAATGTTTGTATCTGATATACGCGCTCCGTTATTCTATTAGAATTAATTAGCTTTAACAAGCCATTAATATCAAATCGTCAAACCTTTTAATTTTACTGTCTGTTCAATAATAATTAGATAGGTTGTTCTTGTAATATTGTGTCTCGTTTATAATAATCCATAACATTGATCAAGAAAATAATTCGGAATGTATTTGTTTAGGGCAACTCAAAGATCAACCAAATGCTTTATTCTACAGCATAGGAAAGGTCATGGCGGAGTTAAAGGATTGATCGATGTTGTGGTTTCAACTGTTGACAGCATATTTGACACCAAACCACCTGCATACAGAATCTTATATATAACTCCAAATTCGAAAATGTGTTATGGTGAGTATTACAATATTTATTTATATATAATAATTATTATAGCTTCGATTGCTTTCAGTCTATTATAAACGAACGAATTGAGCATAGAAACGACATTGTCAGAATTATTAAACCCCTTTCTCTATATCTGTTATTCAAATCATTGAAATAGGTTTTTGGAGAACTCATGAGTTTTTTGTCACGAATGTTTAGTTTTTCTGCTGGACTTTTATTATGGCTTTCTACAGTACAATAGCTCCACTTTTAAAATATCTAATATATTTGCACTATTGCCATTTTTTCAATTATTATACCATGCTTCAGTATCATTTGTATTTGAATCGTTACATGCCTTAGGTTTTTGGGATTTTTTTGGTGAAGTTCAATGTTGGCTTGACTGCTAGTCCGAGTAAAGATTTCTTTAAGTATTTATATTTTCATCCTTGCATGTTCTCGCAGTTTTTCGCCCTGTTATATCTTGAGTATAACATTTTACACATTATCATGTAGGCATCCTATTCTTGGATTTTAACATATGTTTTAGCCAAGTCGGTACACAATTAACATCAGACATTTATTTATGGAACTGCTTGAATTTCTATCCGTGGTTTGATTTTCAAACGGCAAGTTATCGGTACCTAGGGGGGGGGGGGGGGGGAATTATTTACTAACGAAATAAACAAATTGATGGATCTTGGCGGTCATAGACGGGGTACAGTCTTCAATCCACCGATTTAAAAACATTTCATCTAAGTATCTTCGAATATTGATATCAAACTGAGAAGCACCTCTTGTTGATATATCTGAATCTATTTAATTAATGAAAATCGCAGCTAGAGAAGATATCAAGTCAAATGTTAGGAAATCTAGTTATTTATGAATGGGCCCAAGATTCTGTTGTTGATGATATCTGTCCATACATTATTAACTCTCTGAAGGTACCGCTTATGCGCTTCGCATGTTCATTGTGGATTTTCCTGGGACCAAAAGGGATCATTGTGCCTATTAACCACTCCACTTATATAAAAAATGGAGTGGTTAATAGGCAATAGGAAATTTTGTCTATTGAAAAAGCATTATTGTCGTCACACCGCCCTATCATTTCCTCACAAAATTGCAAACGCCTATCATAATCGTTTTCCAAAAGCTCTTGGGCAAGACGTACCTTTTATGGGTGATATTTTCCTGTTTTTTAAATCTTCGAATTGTAGTTCAAGAAGCATCCTAATTGCCTGCCAATAAAACAGTTGAAATATGAGGATTTTCTGCAATTTCTAATGCTGTGTTCAATTTTTATCTTCATTCAAAACAAGTGCCTGACTAGTTCTGGCAAATATCCAGGGGCGTGCGGTGAAATTTTAAGAAAGGGAAGCAGCGGCAGTTCGTGGAATTTAATGCCAACACAAAATTAGTTCTTTAGTGTTATTTTTTGTACTAATCATAAGTTTCGTAAATCACTTTTAGCTCAGATCGCAGTAACACTCGGTCGAAGAACTGGCCCTAATGAAAAAGAAGAGATTTAAACGCATCTTCTGGAAAAGTTTTTTCCTTAAATGCAGCAAAATTGCAGAGCTTGAGGAATTTAAAATCATTTAAACCGTTAAATCTATAGTTTATTTGTTGCTGAATTTGATCGATTATTTCATAAAAGAGGCGCCTGTATGACATTCTCCTACCCTGTCTGTTGGAAGACGCTTAGCTTGTGGCTCTACATTTAACGTCATCGTTTTCTCCCAACACACGTCAAAGTCATCTCTTTTTTGTCTTAACATGAACTTAAAATCCTCCACTTTTTTAAGCAAAAAGCAATGTCATTTGTCTTAGTTTGTAATATATTAAAAACATTGTCCGGGCATGGAAATATTTCTGAAAATATGTTCAACAAATATTTAAAATAAAAATCTCATTTCAAACAGTCCAAAAATCCCCTCGAACTTGCTTCAGAGTCCCACGTTTCATTATTTTCTATTATTCTCAAATAGTTCAATCAGTGATTCACGATTTTCAGAGACTGTTAGCACAAGTTTTCCATTATAGTTCCACCTAGTAGGAGCTACTTTGGGCAATCGTTTGTGGACAATGGAGTCCAAAGCATGTGTACATTTTGTTGACTTGGAAAAAAAGCTGTCATGCCACTTAAAGTAACGAAAAATAATTTACACTCTTTAATGTGATTTATAGACCGGGATAAAAGTAAATTTAATTTATGATCAAAACAGGGGACAAATGGAGCACTTGGGAAAGTTTCTCGAATTTTGTTTTGCAGACCTCCTAATTGTCCTGCCATCACTGCAGCTCCATCATAGCTTTGAGCAACTAATTTTTCTTTTTGAACGTAGCGTATTACTATATAATTGGCTAAAATTAGTGATATCAGTTGTTTCGTCCAGAGTAATAGCAATAAAGCGTGCTTCGCCAATCTCATGATTAATTAGTCTTAAAATAATGGTTGCAACAGCGGAAATTAACTCATTTTCGATACTATTCAACGTTTCGCGAAAAACGCTAGAATACTTCAAATGAATTTTTAAGCAATCATCATATTTAGCCATTAAACTAAGTAAATCCTGGACCGTTAAAACAAAGAACCTACTCCAACGATAGCTTCCTCGCCCGCTTAAAGCACCCGACGACTCAACAGACGCATTCAGCCGATGGAAAGTTCACTAACCTCTCAACGCACAAACAATCAAGCATACATGCATCGGATATGGCTTGGCTGCATAGAAGCTAGCGGCCGGCATAGGTTCCATTGGATTTTTACTGTGGCTCGGTCGGAGTCAAGGCCGCATTTGTTATGGGCCTGATGATATCTTAATTATTTTTAGCGCTTTTAATATAACTAAATTAATTGTTTCCTATTTCAAAAAGTACATTTTAGAATATGAGGTTTTGTAACTTTTTTAGGGGAAGCACTGCTTCCCTTGCTTCCATGGACTGCACGCCCCTGCAAATATCTACTGGGCCGTGTCCTTCAAATTTGTGAAATATCAAACGGCCCCGTACGAGATTTGGTTTTCCGAATATTTCGCATCAAATAAAGCTCACGCACATTACCTCGACTTCTTGTT
>MU182786.1:0-27934 GCA_016904865.1 Pissodes strobi | reverse complement strand
ACAATTAAACTACAGTAGAATAATACAATAAAACCAGACTAAAATGTTTGTTTAAAAATAGAAAACATCAAATTTTCTATTTTTAAACAAACATTTTAATCTGGTTTTATTGTATTATCCTACTGTAGTTTAATTGTATTGTGTCTAACAGCAAGCTTGTATTGTACTTATAATTTTATAATTTTAACAAATATTTAGGGTTTAAATTGTGCAGATGCTTAGGCATCTAGTTTTTTAGTTTTATAACTGTGTACTATTTTATTACAATAGTTTCCTACATATATGTGTTAAGAACTCATCAAATGAGTAAAAACAATTTAAACACAAAATCTGCCTAACTTTACTCTTAAATTTGTCTCGTTCCAAGCTCTTTATGGAATTTGGAAGAGCATTGAAGAATTTTATAGATAGATAGCCTGGGCCATCTTGACACCTTTTCAACCTATGATAAGCTGGGATGAGTAAGTTTTTTGTCTTGTATCATAACCGTGGACCCCACCGTGCACTCCGAATTTATCCTCATTGTCCTTCACATACATCAAATTCTCTAGTATGTAGTGAGATGGTAAGGTAAGTATATTAAAATATTTAAATGCTTGTCTGCAATCCTCCCTGAAACCCAGACCCGCCATGATTCGGATAGCCTTTCTCTGTAACCCAAAAATTCTGGCCACAAATGGGGAGTGACCCCAAACCAAAACACCATATGTCATTACAGAATGAAATATAGCATGGTACGATGTTTTCATAACATTTTCCGAGACTTTTGGGAAGGGTTGCGAAGAACAAAAGAGCCGTGCTAAGCTTTGATGAAACCTGATTAATTTGGACATCCCATCTCAGTGGGGTCAATGTACACTCCAAGGAACCGAACACTCTCCCTATTCTCATTAACGTTTCTAGAATCTCTGAGGGAGAAAACCAATTTGTCTATTTTGTCTTCATTCATGAGGAGCTTAGTTGCCTTAAACCAGTCCTTCACTCTTGCCTGTATAGCTCCAAGCTGCACAACTGCCTGATCAACTGATCCCACTGACCGGGAGATGGTGGTGTTATCCGCAAAAAGGGTGTATTTTTCTTTATCGAGGTTTAGAGGAAGATCATTTACATACATTAGGAATATAATCGGCCCTAGGACAGATCCTTGAGGCACACCTATGTTCACAACCCTTTCCTCAGAACACACCCCACCCACCCTGACAGCCTGGGATCTATTACTTAGATAGGAATTGACAAGTTTAACACTATCTGTGCTAAAATTATAGTGGGCTAGCTTGCTCAGCAAAAGTTCATAGGAGACACAGTCAAATGCCTTACTCAAGTCGCAGAAAAGAACAGCATTATATTGGAGATTATCAAAAGAATCAAGAATATCGGCAATAAGGTTTAATATACCCAGTGTAGTATTCCTGCCCGTTCGAAAACCAAACTGACTTTCGGTAAAGCATCTGTTCCCCCCAAAGAATTTCCCCAACGGCAATGCCATGCACTTTTCAACAATTTTAGATAATACTGGCAACATAGAGATGGGCCTGTAATTTTTGGCCTCATTTTTGTCACCATTTTTATAGACAGGCACAACAAGAGCCGTCTTTAGTATGTCAGGAAAGACATTCTGACTAAAACAGCAATTTATTAATTTAGTTAAAGGACTGATTATTAAGTTTTTGATAGATTTAATTAATTAAATTCTCAGACCAAACATATCACAGCTAGCTTTATTTTTAATGTTATTTATGATGTCTCTAACTTCATTTAAAGACACAGGGGAAAAGTTAAAAACATTGAGTGGAGGAGCCATGTGTTTAAGATTTTGTAGAGGACTATGTTCACTTGGATCTATTTTGGTTGTGAGATTCTGTGCAATGCTGCAAAAATAGTTATTGGAATCCGATGGTGAGAGAAGTGAACTAATTTCTTCGTGAGTGTCTAAGTTTCTCGATTTATTTATGATTTTCCACATTGCTTTTGTTGGATTTTTAGCTGACACAATTATGCTGTCATTGTGGGCTATTTTAGCTGTTTTAATCGCATTATTATATGTTTTTTTTAAATAATTTATACTACAGAATGTCAGCAGGACGATTATATTGCCTACCGACCTCACCAAGCAACCTAAGTTGATCACGCATATACCTCAGATTATTATCAAACCACGAGGCCACATTTTATGACTAGGCTTTATTTAATCTAATTAGGATAATTCTTGTCGTAGGTGCTATACATTTAAAGACCGAACATCCTGGATATTACCAATCGCTAGTTGGGAACGCTTTAGCGCATGAATCGACTGCAAATGAAGAAATAGAAAGAGATCTCCATAGGTAATATAGATTTGTCACTGTACTGCTTTTACGAATTGTATATTTAGCTTCCATCAAATCTGGCCTTGTATTCTTGTAAATGAGACCAATACACCAAAAACAAATATATTGAGCTACTAGGAAAAAACGGTAGGGACGTAGCTATTGATATAATTGCTCATTTTATTCAACATGCCTATAATTTTGAAAAAATTAATAGCAAAACCAGTCATTTTTTCCTGTTCAGCGCTCGAATTTATATAGGTTCTTGTGTTTCTCTAGTTTATAGGTTTTATTTATATAGTTGGGTTAGTTTGGGTTAGTGTCAATTAACCCAGCACGTAGGAAAACTTTAATAAAAAAGTAATTAAATTTAAGCTTAAATATCAGTACATAAAATACACATTTTTTTTCTTCAGTTTAACTGAGTTGCGTTCCATTTTTAAGCTTAAGGGTTTAATAAATCTATTAATTCATTGTCACCGATTAATAAAGTCATAGAGTTTTGAGATAAACACACTATTATTTCATTTGTTAGAATGACTGCTGTGATATAACTGCTTTTCATTTCTCTACCGAATTCATATAGAAGCGATGCCGATTTTTAACAAATTTTGCCAAATTTAAACAATTTAATTGTCATTTTAAAGTGAAATTTAGAGGAATAAGAACCCTAGTTGCATTCAAATTGAATGGGCAAATGTATTGAACGCCTTCGCAAAGTCATTATATACAATGTCTACCAGACTTCGTCGATCTAAAGTTTCGACAATTTCTAGTGGTTGTTATCTTCTTTAAAAATCCAGGTTGATAGATGGAGAGCTCACTTGATCCTGTAATTTTGAAGACTGGACAAATCCTAAACTATTTCCGTTTATCAGGGCAAGCACAAGTGTCATCGCATAAATTAACGATATATATCAAGGGGTCAGAAAAGCTTTTAGAGAGAGTCCAGCTTCTTAAGCTGATGTTCTATCTCATCAAATGTTGCCGGAGACAATTCCATCATTATTCTCTGCATCCACATCATAGACACTAGCAAAGTTCTTCATAAAGGCGCTGTCAATTGTCATTGCAGAACCATGGGAAAACTCATCATCCCTTAAGAACACCTTATCAGGAATTAAAATGTGATCTTTTTTCTTCTCCGTGTGCCTATCCTCAGAACAGTCCCGGGGTTGACTTTCCGAACCAGACTCTTAGGTTTTTTCAGCCATAAGATCCTCCTTCTTCCTGGTCCTCTGCTCCCTTACACTTTACCTTGTAGGATGCACTGGATAAGATGGTATCTATCTTCATTACGCATTATGTGCACAAGATATTCTAACTTCCGGCACTTTACAGTGTAAAGAACCTCACGTTCCTTCCCCATGCGGCGCAGGATTTCCTCATTGGTCACCCTCTGCATCTAAGACACTCTCAGCATCCTTCGATTCAGACACATTTCGAAGGCTTCCAGCCTCTTCTCCGTAGCAGCAGTCAGTGTCCAAGCCTCCACTCCGTACTACAATACAGAAAAGACATATCATTTTAACAACCTAATCTTGAGGTTTATGTTCAAGTCATGGCACTTTGCCGCCGTATTGAATACTGTTCTTGCCTTCTCTATCCTGCATCTGATTTCCTGCGAATGGTCCCATTTTTTCATTAATAGAGGTACCCAGGTATGTGTATCTTTGTACTCTTTCCACACGTTTCCCATTTATAATTAGGTGATTATCTGGAAACAATATGCATCGCTGTTGGACTCCTCGCGCAATTTCAATTAACTTTGTGTGTCGGACTCTATCGAATGCTTTTTGCTAGTCTACAAGCAGGCATACACGTCACAGTTCATGTCTCTGCACCTCTGGAACAACACCTGTACACTAAACACTGCTTCCCGGGTACCGAGCGCGCTTCTGAAGCCAAACTGGGTGGGGTTTAATTGGTCTTCACATGGCCGATAGATTCTCCTCGGAAGGACTTTCAGAAACAATTTCAACAAATGACTCATTAAGTTGATTGTTCTATATTCATTGCATTTCTTGGCACCAGGCTTCTTGGACAAGATGATGAATTCCGATTGAAGCCATGCCCCTGTGGTATATATCTCGTATCATAAATGTGATTAAAGATTATCGTCAACCATTCAATGTGATAGTCGTCTAGCAGCTTGATGAACTCCGCCTGCATCCTCCTGGCGCTTTGCCTTCTTTGAGTCCATCGACAGCAGCCTGAATTTCCTCTCTTAGTATCATCGGTCTCCTGTTACCATCTATTTGTGGTGGCGATGGTCTTTCGTCATGGAAAAGTTCCTTGATGTAGGCTTCCCATGTGTCCCCGATCTTCTCTTTTTCAATAATGAGTTCGCCGTTTCGATCCATCAATCTGTTTCGTGATTTTAATTTGGCCTTCCCTGTTATTTCATTGACTTTGCGGTGTAAATTGAAACTGTCGTATCTTGCGCTAAGGGTTTCTATTTCAGTACACTTAAGTTCCAGTTCGCTCCGTTTTGAATCTCTGATCATTCTAATGGATTTGTCGAGTTCCTTATGTATTGCAGAATGGTTCTTGTTATTTCGCCTTTGTTCCATCAATTCGAGGATTTCCCTGGTCATCCAGGATATTCGGGTCGCAACAACGTAGTTTTGATGGTCTGGACACTGTCACACATTTCCTGAAGCTCCCCACTCACACCGCCATATAGACGGTGTTTGTTGTTTTTGTGATGTTCATTCAGCTTCATCTTTACCCGCATTGCCACTGCAGGGTCTTTTAATTTTCGTAAACCATCCGTAGTTTAAAAAAACCTACCACCGGATCATGCTCCCGGGTACGTTTTTACTGAGGAGAATGTGTTCCCATATGTACTGTTGATCAAGATTTAGTCGATCTGGTTTCTGACTATAGCATATTCTCTATCAGCTGGCGAGCTCCAAGTGTATATTCTCCTCGAGGGCAATTGGAAGAAGGTATTTGTTGACTATTAGCTTTTGCTCTTGCGCAAAAATGCTGAGCATCTCTCCCTCTGTCGTTCCTCTCTTCCAGGCCCTATATGATATCCTGAGCATCCGCGCCCCACCTTGACATTGAAATCTCCCATGACCGTGTTAACATCTTGCTTTGGGAGTTTCGAAGTTCAGCCGTAATGCTCTCGTAAAACTGCTCCACTTCTTCCTCGCTGTGGTCCCTTGTGGGTGAGTAAGCATTATGCTTATGCTTGCAGGTTTCGCTTCGATCTGCAGTAGCAGAAGTCGTTCAGATATTGATACAAAGTTGATGACACATCTCGCTACTTTCTTACTGACCACAATTTCCATACCGTGCCTGTGCTCGTTATTAGTTGGTCCAGAGTATTAAATCCTATGTTGATATCGCGCTGACCTGATCCTGGCCACCTTCTTTTGCTGACTTCAAGAATACTGATCCGCACTCTCCTGGATTGCGTTGTGAATTTTTCCAGGTTGGGCTGACGTTCTTACAGTCTACGTTCCTTTTCTCATTTCTCCGTCTTTCTCAGCTTTATTCTTAATAACGTTCATTGGTCTTCTGCATGATGACCAAGTTCAGGTCATATGCTTGCTCTATATAATAAACCTTAAATTCCTTATAGATTCGAATTGGGAACCTTCTTGATTTCCCTTTAGTTCGGATCCTTTTTATTAACTGAATATTGATGTAATTGTGTGAGTGGGGTATTTATTGAGGGCTTCATATGATTTTTATTTGCTTTTAGTAACTTTTTAAATGTCTACTAATTTTTTTCTTTAAAGTATATCAATTTTCCTATATCATTTCTTGATTTATATTGTAAATGTCTTCAATGTATTTTGTTTTGCAAATGTAGTTAAATAAAATAAATAAGTAAATGTAATTCTGTGAATATTATTTTGCACACTATCATATTTACAGATATAACAAACAAACTAGGATAGCCACGACTTAGGCTCTATAGGGTATACAGATATCTTTTTTTATTTTGCCTCTAAGATGGTGTGGGCGACTTACCCCATTTCTCTGAAACTAATCAACTATAGACTAGAGCCTATTTTTTGCAAATATCGTAAAAATTAAAACGTTCATATATGCATTCACAGATCAATCATTCTTTCTAGTTCTAGTCAGAAACCCTCAAATAATTAAGACACTTTTGCTGTTAAGAAACCTATACTATAGAGTATAGAGCATGCAAAAAAGTAACATAATAAATCTGAGAACTAGATCAACTAGAAAAATTATGAATAAAATTTGATAATTTATAAAGTAATAAGTTTTGCGATTACTACTGCATTGCGAGAATTTCTAGTTTAAATTATACATTTTAGATCTTTGCCCGAACACCCTGCGTTCCAGGATCAGAAAGGCATTGACGCTTTAAGAAGAGTGCTCTGCAGTTACGCTCTCCATAACCGTAGCATAGGTTACTGCCAAGCAATGAATATAATTGGTAAGAAGATCTAAAAAATATGATAAGCCACATCTTATAAATTATTTCGAATTTCGATACTTATTTTTTAATAATTATCTGTATTTTAGTTTCTGTTCTTTTAATATATTGCGAGGAAGAAGATGCATTTTGGTTATTGGTGACGCTATGTGAAACAATATTACCTGATTATTATGACCCAAGTATGTTTGGTTTACTTGCGGATCAAGAAGTTTTGCTGGATCTAATAAGGCAATATTTGCCAAATTCACAAAATGAAACTCTTGATTTAGGTACGTATGCACTAACAACAAAATTATTTAATGATTCATGTCCCAAAATATAAAAAGCTCATATGGCGTCATAACATGATGAGGGTTATATTTAGATCAATATTTAAAGCATGCTGCTAAACCTTACTACATGCTCTTTTCAGATTGCCTGGTACCCCTTACTTCTATGTAAGGATTTAACTGGAGAAAACTTACAACGTGTAGTTTAAAAAATACATTCCTTTTCCGTGTAACCTTAATAATTCTACTTTAATTAAGGGATATAGTGGAAAAGGACGAAAAACCAACGGCATCAAAAAATGTTTAAATTTGCCAGAAAATCTAGTTAATTCAAAGAAAAATATGATTAATTTCGCTTTATATTTCTTGATCCTGATTTATGATATGAAATCAACTATATGAGTAGTTCTACTGGATGTTGCAACAGTAGGGAACCGGCATATGGTGCAAAAGGAGAGGTTCTTCTAGCATAATTCTGTATTGCTATTGCTTTTTTGGATATTCAATTTATCCTGAAAGGAGATGCTTTTTAGAATGTAAAAAAATGATCAGTCGTGGACTTTTTGTTGAATAATTAGTCAAATAATACCTAAATGACTTAAAACGTGTTAAAAAATATTTTCTTGTTCTAGATTTATTAAATGTGATTACTATACCATGGTTCCTGACAATATTTCTTTCTACGATGGCGCCTGAAGCAGCCGTGAATATATTGGACTGTTTTTTCAATGATGGTGTTAAAATCATATTCCAAATGGCCCTTACAATTTTCGACTGGAATAAAGAAAAATTGGAATGCTCTGATAATATGGGTATGTAGAAATAAACATCATCAGTATATTTTTATTTATAACAGTATAAATAAGACATAGTATATTTTTGAAGTTAATGTTGATATAATTTTGACAAATATTTTGAAGCTTGTTGATTATTCTGCGTTCAATTTTGCATGCCGAATTTACCATAAACAGAACATTTTTGTAGAAACATTGCTTAGTTTTATGCCTGTTGGAATTGTTAGCTAGTAAATAACAATTACAAACAAATAAATGTAGCTGTTTAAAGTCGCCTTATTCATGATGTTTTATATAAATATATGCTATCTTCCCTTTCAGAAGACGCCATTAAGATTATGTCCGATTTTTTGCGTGGAGTGTATAATGATGAGGGATTTGCTATTAGAGACATGCAAGGCGTCCAAAAACCTCGGGTAAGAATTAATACAAATTATTTCAATTAGACAAATATATGAATTAAATCAATTCTAATTTAAAAATAATAGAAATCTTAATATATTAGATTTTGAATTGAATTTTTATACTTTTACATAGAATAATAATTGCCCCATTCATCTGAGACAATTGGCTTCTTTTAATTAGTTTGAACGAGACCAGTAGTAAATGTTTAAATTTCTTCCTAAATTAGCTCACAACTATTTACTTGTGTGTCCATTCACGTGATCTGCCTGTGTATGCACTCCAGAACATTTTCTGACCAACTTAGTAGGGGCTTTTCCACTTGCGTGGGCCAAGAATATTTTGTTTTTTATTAATATTTCAGGCATACAGTTCGCAAAATAGGAATTGACGTAATGATCAAGAGGTAGATTATTATTGTCCCGTTAAAAATATCATATCAAATTAATGAGAAATTTTGGAGAATCCTAAAAAGTATTTATTATCTTGAAGAATTTATAGATCCATATTCTTTCTTCTAGCCTCAATCAATTAAAAAACAAATAACAGCGTTATTTGCCGAAATTTCCCGTTTTGTATATATTTCTGCATTTACCTAGACTTTTTGCCACACTAGAGCTTCGGCTCTGGCGTCAGTTGCACAAGTGCTAATTTAGTGACCCTAACGAGGCAGAAAAACATAAAAGAACTGGAAAATGGTTAGTAAATGCAATTTGGACAGTAGAAATCCGGTGTAATTTGTCAAGTTTTGAAAATATATAAACGTCGAGCATTTTCCAGGCCTTTTAGGTTTTTCATAATCGCTGGGGTCACTAAATTAGTAGTAAGTTAGTAACACAAAATTATAAAGTACAGATGCGTGAAAGGGTTGCTCTTCGTTATTTACTGTTTTTGTTCGTGAAAATCCATCCAATTAAATTAAATTTAGTATCAAAATAGTGATTAGAGGATTGATTTTGAGGTGTGATAAAGTTTTCATCTGAATGTGTGGGCAGTGTGGAGGAAATTTGTGATAAAGTGTGGTTTTCGTGTTTTCCATTGTTCGGCTGTTATCAGCGTATTATTGTTCATGTTATCTCTAATACCATCTAAAATAAACATATCCTGCATATAAATATACAGGGAGTTTTAGCGGTGTCGGCGTTATTTTTACAGACATAAGATATTTTTGAAGACTTCGAAAAAAATTGATGAAATTTTGGAGTGCTACATCTGTTGCGGAATGCCAAATGAATAAGGAGGCGAAAACGCCACAGTTTGACTTTAATTGTGATATTTGTAAAAAGATGGTCTGCCGTTCATGTATCAAGTTACAAGCACAAGAGGTTCGTTGTGTGTCAAGCTCTACGAGGGGGTTGATGCACATCTGCCCAAAGTGTCAGTATGTTCTTAAAGAACAAACTGAGGACTCAGATCATGACAGTCACATTGAGACTCTGCACACTGGTAGACCAATAAAACTGCAGGCAAGGGTTATTTCCAGTCAAATTCGAAGCATTCTTCAGACTGAAATCTTACCGATTTTTCAGGAAAATGTGCAGAATATGCAAGATCAGTTACTCCCATAAATCACTAATAACCTATGGGACTTGTTTAGTAACTTTGCCTCCACTGTTACAATAATATTACATAGCAAGTCGCAGCGAAGTTAAGTGAAGCCATGGACATCATAAAAACAGAGAAAACTGATTTGATGAAATTCCTGTCACCAAATACTCCTTTGACACCTGGAACACAAAAAGATGGGTCTGTTTGGTTTTCACCTACAAAAGTTACGTTGTCTCGGGCAAATAGAGCATTACAAAGTCCGGTAGCAGTACAGAGTGTCGTGGCAATCAGCAAAGAGTGCGCAAACCTAAAGCAGCCGAATAATCAACAATGAACAAATTACTGCAGCTGCTTCATTGGGACATAGTGTGCGGAGCACACAACACACTGATAAACAGAAAAGAACCTATTTACAAAACTAGTACGATAATAGGTGCAAACAAAGCAACAGAACAAATACAGGCTGTGTCTAGAGAGAAACAAGCTGTGGTTTTTGCCTCATTATTTACTATGGCTTCTGGCACCAAGGCTCTAGAGACATACATCAGCAGCAAGCTTAATACTAACTGAATAAAGTGTTTAGAATTAAATACCTACTGTCACCACGAGAATATATAAATCTTTCAAGATCATGTCTGATATTATATTTAAGGATCAACTCTATGACCCTGAGATCTGGCGTGCAGGGATTGTTGTGAAACCCTACAAGTTTTTTCATGCAAAAAGGAACTTTGGATATAAACATAAAAACTAATAATAGCAACATTGCTCCAAACAAAAAACTAGTCAGCAATATTAAAATAGTACACATTGGGATTCATGTGCAATATTATACAAAGAACACAGGCACAAATGATTGCTATAACTGAGAGCTGGATGGAATCAATGAATACTATTATGCATTCTTCCATAAAAGAGGGTACAACTTTTTTCATCGTTGCAGAGCTAGAACAGGTGGTGGAATAGCTGTGTACATTTCAGATAGTTTAGCGCTACTAAGCTGGATATAATTAGTACCAATGAGACAGTTTTGAACAATATTGGCTAAGGATTTCTGTCAAAAATGTGTCTTGGGCATTGGGATTGTATGACTCAATTCCAACCGCCTTACTGGCCCATGATTTCTGTATCATAACAGGAGAGCTTAACACTGTCCCCTGAAAACTACGATTTTAGGTATTTAAAAAGCATTTTTGACTCCTTTGGATTAATTCAACTAATTAGAGATTCTACAAGAATTGCTGAAGAATCGCACAATGTATTAGATCTAATCCTTGTAAGTGATATAGATATTGTCTGTGATAGTGGCGTTTTCATTACCGATCCTATAGAATCGAATCATGAGGCGGTTTTTGTGATCATTACTTTGTGATGGCTATCATTATAAGCCTCAATGGGTTCAGTATCGTGATTTTGGAAATATTGATTTTGGATCCATTGAAAGTGATATTAGTTTAATAGATTTTAATCCTGTATATAACTCTCATGATATTAATTTTAAGTTGTCATATTTTAACAGTATGATTGTTAATCTGTTTGATAAACATGCCCCCAAAATAATTAAAACATTTTCGAAACCAAGTACCCTATGGTTTACATACATCATACTTTGCATGGTTAGGGAGTGGGAAGAGGCATTTAGAAGATTTTAAAAAATAGGTACGTTAACAACGAAGTTATTTTATTTGGGCTTAAAAAAATTTGTATCAGCCGCTATAAAAACGTGGTTCCAGATTTATGGAAAATTGCATTAATACATCCTTTACCTAACAAATAGAACCCAGAGATATCTGACTTAAGGCCCATTAGCATCTTACCAACAGCTTAAAAATTTTAGAGATAGTCGTAAATGAGCAAATAAGAGAATACTTAAAATTATCAAATATACTGCCACCAATTCCAATCGGGTTTTTGCCCTCACTATAGTTGTACAAAGGCGCTTCTCAAAGTTACAAATGGCATCGTTACAGGTTTTTGATAAAGGTGAAATGACTGCGCTGGTTCTGATAGACATGACAAAAGCCTTTGACTCAATCAGTCTGTACAAAGGCGCTTCTCAATGTTACAAATGGCATCGTTACAGGTTTTTGATAAAGGTGAAATGACTGCGCTGGTCCTGATAGACATGACAAACGCCTTTGACTCAATCAGTCATCAACTTCTTGTAGCCAAATTTCAATACCTTAAATTCAACAATATTAGTCTCCACTGGGTTACTACTATTTGAGCAAACGCCAGCAAATATTTGAGCAAACGCCAGCAAATGGGGAGGTACAATCTGGAGTGCCCCAAGGATCCATCTTTGGCACTTGGCTGAGTTTATACCTTTCACATCAATAAAGTGGTTGACTACTGTTCATTGCACGCATACTGTGATGATTTCCAGGGTTATTGTCAAATGAAAGCAATATGGCTGTAGGAAGGTTGAATGATAACCTCTCTAAAATTACCACTTGGGCAACAAAGAACTCTCTGATAGTTAATCCTGCAAAAACAAGGAATATTATTTGGCAGGAACACCAATGTTGCAAATATTGATAAAGTTCAAATTTTGAGACAGCAAAGAATGGGCCAGCGAAGTCAAAAGTCTTGGATTACTACTGGACCCAAACTTGAGTTTTACTGGGCATGTTAGTAAGGTTTGTCAAAAAACATACTTTGCTTTAAAACAATTTTATGAGTTTAGGGACCTTTTATCCTCAAAAGTGAAAATTTTACTTACAGAATTATGCTTACTGTGTATACGGGCCTTTCTTAAGACTACAGAATGGATGGATACAGAATACAAAAGATTCAAAATAATTGTGTTCGGTACATGTTCAGTATGGATGGGAGGGAACGTGTAACACTATTTATTAGAGATAATAACATGCTTGAAATGTTTGAGAGATTTCTACATTACTCCTTTCTAATTCAGAATATTATTGAAAACAATTGCCCTGAATATTTAGCTCAGCATTTGATAAGACTGGCTGATATACATTCAATGCCGACACGGAATAACAATATTTTCTTTCTCATATCTTGGTCATATATTTATAATTGTATACCAACGGGTAATAGTAACAGCAAATTATACAAAAAGACTCTACAGACATTTATTGTTGATTTTAATTAAGAGCTTTAAAATATTTTAAATAAATGTACAAGAGTGATATTTCATTTATATATTGATTAGGTGGTAATGAAAGTATGCTCTGCAGTACTTCTCACCTTTAGTGTTGATGTTTTTTGTTTGCACAATAAACCTATCTTTATTTTTATTTATTTATTTATTAAATTAGCACTTGTGCAATTTACACCCTGGGGCCAGCATCGAAGCGGCCTTATTCAAAAAATCTAGATTTGAGGTGGACGAAAAAGGCAACAATTTGTCTGGTAAGAATAATAGAGGTTATTCCATTGGGAAAATGTGGACAAATTTTTTGCTTCGATTCAACATCAGTGGTTATTCATGCTGGAATAAGTGATTTGAAACATCAGGAATTAACACTGTAACATGTATTTTATAATATTTCGGTTACATTTTTTTAGATGATATCTATTCAAGTTTTAATTCAAGAATGCTACACGAAATTCGGGTCGTTAACCACTAGCAACATAGAAAGTTTGAGAAGCATACATAGATTAAAGGTAGAGAAAGCTGGACAGATAGCTTTGGAATCTAAAATAATTAAACGTATTGCCCGAGATTCGACTTTCACAGAAGAGGAGCTTCAGGTAATTCACTTATGAGCGTCGACAATAGATTTTTTATAGACTTTTTGTGTAATATGTATGTGTAATTAACATCAATATTATGGCATTGATAATTTTTAGGAGTTGCTTCATATAGTCAAGGAAGTCATGAAATACAAGAATCAGGTCCCTAGTACATCATCTGACTCGGAGCCATACGAATCATATAGAGTGGACTTCTACATTTTTAACGCTCTTTTTGTACAGCTGTCGCCTTGGGGCCGAGGACAAACCAATGAAGTGTTAGCAGCTAGAATATTTGAAGTAGGTTTAGTAACTGTAATAATATACACTGGGGGTAGTAGTATTTTGGAGAGATATACCTTTTCCTATAATAATTAAATAAGCAGCAAACGGTTGTTTGTACTTTCCTATTCTAAGTCAAACCGTCTAGATTCTAGAGCCTTTCAAAATATAAATTCTCAGTCCGTAATATTTCAATTAAATTTAGGCGTAAGATATACTTCATGGCATATTCCTAGAACCTTCTGTATAATTCAAAAATAAAATAATTTACAAGGTATGGCTTGTGTTGCAGTCAATGGGCTTGCGCAGTTTAAGTAGAAGATCTAAAATTGACTTCGGAGATATACTGTTGTAGATTAAAAAAAATATGTTCTCCCCTTATCTCAAAAGCTCGGAAATTTTTATTTTTATTACTGCGTGTAAATTTGCACTTTCCTACTTTAGTTTTAAATTATCTATCTAGTGACTAACTTCGGGTTTGGGTTATATATCCGTAAACCAGGAAAGCCTAACCTGAATTAATAATCAATATTTATTATTTAGATTTAATTTTATAGTCACATTGCAACCCAATATGTGAAATTATAGAAAAATCATGCCACTCTTTTTCTAGAGACAACATTAGCTAAGAAACTTGTAATAAACATCCCTTGAAGTTTCCAAAAATCCTTTACATTGGTAAATAACTTCTTTTTGGAGATATCGCTCACTTTTTTGAAAAATCATGCCGTCCTGATCTATAAAAATGGACGTTTTCAATAATTTCAGGAATTATCCCTTAATATACTCCTTGCGTTTACATTAATGATGTTTTTTTTAAGATAATGGATTCGGATTCCGATGGTTACCTCAACTTTCGAGAACTCGTGACGTCTTTGGAGCTGACAACTACAGCAAACGCCACTGAAAAACTGGTGCTCCTCTATGTTACACACCTGCCTCCCTTATTTTCTATGTCCGATATAGACTTTCTCAAGAAAGAGGAATGGGAACAGGATACTGCGTACGATGCCGCTGAATTTTTCACCTATTGGGAAAGTCGTGTTCAAACCGATTTGCAAATAAAGAATTTAAAAATCATAAGAGAAATCCTAGAAATAAAAGATGTTAAGTCAGACTTAAAGAAAATTCCTAGAATGACGCAGCCTCAGTTTATATCATTATGGCAGACAATCAGCGATATATTTCAAGCAGACACTAGTAATTTGGTAAATAAATAAGCTGCATGTCGTAAAACCACACTTTATGCCAATTAATGAATATATATTTTTTAAATTTAAGTGCACTCACAGCTCACTCATCTTAAACAAAGGTTTTACCAAGCTGTATATTGAAACTCCTTGACTTTTCCTGAATTTCCTTAATACTAATATTAAGCGTTTTTCTCATTGAAACTTAGCAGAAATGTTTAACGACTAATAGAACATTCTTCTTGCTTCCTGTAATGTAACTTACCAATTTCTAATTTAATGTTATTAAGAAAATAATGAAAAGATTAGATAAAATTGAGGAGATTCAAATTTTTATTTATAAAACTGTTTTTGTCAGAACTATTTGTGACAAAATCACTGCATTTCTTTTCTAAAACTTAAAACCCTCAAAATGATATCATTCAATACAACCGTTAATTGCAACGGTACAACTCTAAGAATTTAAAAATCATTATAAGCAGAAAGAGTGTAAAATATTTTTTTAATGTGTTAAATTCTGATTGAGTTGCATGGACAAAAGTTGGGATCTGGGGGATCATAAGACAAATGCACAGGTTGTAGCTGCTCTACGACATGCTCCAAGCTATTTTAAGGAAGAGTAGAAAATAATATGTGCTATAATCTTTTTGATATGACTCTAAAACATATGCACTTATAATGATTTTTCGCACTCACTTTGCGCCATTTTTGTCACCAATTCCACTAGTTTTGATGTAAGCCTATGGATCCCTTCGGTGGCTGTGTGTCCATATTTCATATTTTTCTACTTTCATCGCCCTTCCAATTGCCACTTTGTCCCAACCGTTATATATTCATTTTGTCACATTCTAGGGCGGATTTATTTGTTTCGAATGTGATCTAGTCCGGAGATACTACAAAATTTCCAGTAGTCCATTTATGTAGCCTATCCCTATCGGTGTCTTTTTAATGTCCATGGGTAAAGTTAAGCGGATGACTGAAATACTCGCCAACACGCTAGGCAAGCGCGGTGTTTGAATTGCCAAATCCTTCCAAACACAACCATGAATAGTCAAAATTCCAAAAAGAAATTACCCCAAGCGAGTAGAGATACATCTATCTCAGAATCTCGCACTGACTCGTCAGTCTGCCTCAATGATTCTGGGGGAGGCAAGAATTTGACTTTGCCAGAAAGAAAACAAATCCCAAAAAATGCTGTTGGGAAGGTGTTCCTAATTGCAACCTACAACATACGCACGATGAGACTCGAAGAACATCTCGATAACCTACAGGTCAATTGAAATGTCTTAGGTATTAGTGAAACTAGGTTAAAGGGCGAATCTAACAAAATACTCAAATCCGGCCATATGTTGTTCCAAAGAAATTCCGAAATTAACCATCACATTGGCGGAGTGGCAATACTGGTCCATAGCAAGATAAAACATCTCATATGCAAAACAGTCGCTATGTCAGACAGAGTTATATACATCGTGATTTCACTGAACAGCAGATACTGGTTGCAGGTAATACAGGCTTATGCACCCACAGGTTCAGCACCAGATGAAGATATTGAACAGTTCTACGAAGACCTTACCACAGCAAAGAACGCGGAAAATGCTAGGTTTACAATTGTAATAGGTGATTTTAACGCAAAGATTGGACAAAAATCAACCCTAAATCCACCAAACATCGGAAACTTCGGCCTGGGGAAAAGAAATGCAAGATGACAAGATATGATAGACTCTCTGAACAACGAAAAAATGTTCTGTATGTATACCTTCTTTTAAAAACGAGATTGATTATGTACTTGTCTCAGACAAACATATTTGTGACGATGTATCCGTCCTAAACCGCTTTGATACGGGCAGCGATCATAGATTCGCATTAACTTCCAAATCGAAAGGAAGAAACTAATCGGAAAAAAGCTCCCACCGACGATGGAAGAATTGAGGAAAAACGAGGAAGAACGAACGAGAAAGAAATAACTTGAAAAGAAGTTAGAACCAACAGAACTTCTGCATAGCATGCAAATTGACGAAATAGCGGAAAAAATTACCAACAGCATCCGAGTTGCAATTAAGAAAGTAAACTTTAACGACAAACAAGGGAAAAACTCAAAAATCAGCATTGACACAGCCAACCTTATCAAAGAATGGCGTCAAACAGATAGACTTTCACCATTTTACGAAGAGCTAAGTAAAAGAGTGAAAAGCGCAAGACGCAAAGATCTAAGAGAGTTTAACACTCAGCAAATCCAAGAAGCAATAGAGGATGGCATGAACATGAAAACCTTACGATCCAAAAGGTCAAAATGAAAACATTTAATTCACAAAATGAAGAACAATCAAGGAGACATTATAACAGAGAAAGAGGGCATCAAAAACATCATTCATAGCCAATCTGTTCCAAATCCTCCAAATCCAAGAAATAAAAAGGTCACAAATGTAGGTTCAGAGGACATGCCTTTAATAGATGTATCGGAATTAAGAGCAGCTTTATACCAAATGAAAAACCTAAAAGCCCCTGGAGAAGGCCGAATAACGTGCTAGATGATAAAGGCGGGAGGTGTAGCACTTGAGAAAGCAATACTTCTTCCTGTAACCAAGTGCCTCGAAGAGGGGAAAATTCCTGATGACTGGGGAAATGCAGAGGTGATCCTACTATACAAAAAGGGCGACTGTACAGACATGAACAACTACAGACCGATAAGTCTGCTGTCCATATTTTACAAACTCTTTACAAAAATTATAACGAAGTGTCTGAGTGCCAAGTTTGACTTCTATCAACCGACAGAACAAGCCGGATTTAGAAGGGGGTTCAGTACCACGGATCACGTCCAAACTGTTCGTACGCTGATTGAAAGATGTAATGAGTACCACGTTCCGCTCCATCTGGCATTTATCGACTATCGGAAAGCGTTTGACACGGTGGAAAACGTGGGCGGGGTTGCAAGCCATGGACGAATCTAGAATTGACTCCAGATACACAAAAATCATCGAATATACTTACAGTCATGCTACCCTTCACGTTAAAATACAAGAAGATCTAGTTACCGAAAAAATCCCAATCAAAAGAGGTATACGTCAAGGTGATACAATTTCACCTAAATTATTTACTCTCGCTTTGGAGAGTGTCTTTAAAAACTTGTCGTGGGAACAAAAATGGATTAGCATAGACGGGAAGTATCTAAGCCACCTTCGATTTGCAGACGACATCGTACTGGCAAGTAGTGATGAGGATCAGTTAGGACAGATGATCCAGGAATTGCATCAGGCATCTGTGGCTGTGGGTTTGGAGATGGACCTGGGAAAAACAAAAATCATGAGCCAAAATCATATCGCTGCGACCATTAACGGACACCCACTCGAAGTTGTCGAAGAGTATGTATATCTCGGACACACGATTAAGCTCGGGTCAGAAAATCAAACGGCTGAAGTTTCGAGAAGAATCGGGTCCTACCTTGGGCTACATTTGGTAAACTAGGGCATATGTCTAAAGAACCAAAAATCCCCATAAACCTGAAGCGCAAGGTCTATAATGCTTGCATCCTTCCAGTTACTACATACGGACTCGAAACTACAACAATAACAAAGCGCAGTGCAATCCACCTCCGGGTTTGCCAGAGAGCAATAGAAAGAGGAATGCTGGGCGTGAGCATTAGAGATAAGATCCGAAATGAGGAAATCAGAAGGAGAACAGGGGTCATTGATGGGATGACAGAAAGTGGACGAAAAGGGTCATGCAATGAAGACCTCGACAATCAAAACGGAGCGTAGGTCGATCCCAAGCAAGCTGGCGAAACGATATCCAGCGCGAAGCGGGGAAAAACTGGATGCAAAGAGCCCAAGACCGACAAACGTGGAGACTTGTGGAAGAGGCCTACGTTCAGGAGTGGACGTATAGAGGCTGATGATGATGGGTGAAGTTGCTTCCCGAGTGATTTCGTAAATTGTAAATTTGATTTTAGAGGTTATTTTATCATTCCCCAACAAAACTAAGTTTGGATGCTTTTTATCTTGCACTATCTTGCTGCTGATATCTTCTTCCCTTATATTCATGTACTAGAGAAGTTATTCCCAGGTATTTGAGGTATTGCAACTTTTTATGATGTCGTGTATGAAGCATGTGCTCGCCTCTCCGCCGATAATTAGTCAAGTCCTATACCACTCAACGAGCGGTGCGTGTGCGGAGAAGACGGTGGACGTTGGACTTGAAGCGCTGCAGGTTGTAGTTTTTGAAAGACGTTACTCGGGAGTCCATTCCAGAGCGAGGCAGTCCTCCAGACAAAGGGGTCCCGCAACAGTGGCGTTCTAGGTGTTCTGTTTGGCATAACTCTGGGCAGAATCATAAGTGCAGCACGTTCGAATACCTTCCGTAGTAGTATCGATAGTAAAGAGATAGGTCCGCCACTTTTCTTCGATGTTCAAGGCTATCAAGATCTTTAGTCAACTCTGGGCCATCTACAAGACGGACTGTTCTCCTCTGCATGGTGTCTAATATCTTGAGCAAGTGTTTGGGTCCGAGCTCCATATATTGGAACAGTATTCCAGAGATGGTCTTATCTGGGCCTTGTAAAGCAGTCGAAGCCGAGGAGGTGTATACAACTGTTTTGCTCTATCTAGCTTATGTGCTGCTGCCTTGGCGATTTTGGTGACGTGATTACGCCAAGAGATGTTGTTTTTTTACGTTTATGCCCAGCAAGCTTATGGATGAGACCAGAGTCAGTGTTTGTCCAGTCATTGATGTCAGGTCCTACGATGTTTTGGTGTTGCTCGAGTCTTTCCTATTTTAAACTGAACATTGTTTTCCTCACCCCGTTCCAGGATGGCGTTCATATCCTGATTGATGGCAGCAATCTGATTGTCTCGCTCACGTTGGGAACGAGCAGCAGTCATTGGAATCTGCGACATGAATGAGAGGATATAAGAGTGCTGTCGTCTGCAAAGCTGTAAATAGAATTGTTTGTCCTGTCTAAGTGTTCGGTTTTGCCAATGTTTTTTTTCAAGCCCTTACTTATGAAATTATTTCTAAAAGGTTCTCATCACTTATGACAGGCTGCGTGTTCATGTAAAATATTTCAAGAACCGATAAAGGTACTTATTCATTCTGGCACAGATGTTAATATTCCTCTAAATAACGTAATATAATATTTAAAAAGGTTCGATTTCTATGTGACACAAGGATATTTTTGAATTGTTTACGACTGTCAAATATGTAATCTTAATCGAGACGATGTCGAAGGCAGAACATAGATAAACCACGGACAGTCTTACGTGAAACGAGAGTAAAAGCTTAACTTGAAGATAATTAGACATTTTTAATACTGATAAGTTATCGATACGAATCGAAAAATATATAATGTAAATGGAAGTTCTTCAACTATTTTCAGTTGTCTTTAATTGCTCTTATGAAAACGTCTTTTCTGGAGTGCAACTACGACTTTGCAGTGATGTACATGAATCCAATGAGTGTAGGGCAACCACTACCCTGGCCATGTTGAGGTTTTGTAATTTTCTCCAGGTTTTTTTTTTGTTAATAAGAATCCTGGTAAATAGGACATGTATGAAATTTTATTGTATAACTATTACTTATTACAGAAATTATATCACCATTACTTATTATAGGAATGCAATACAATAGCCAGTGTGGGTGTCCTTCTGTTAGAAAAGGGATATATGGAGGAAGAATGGATTACTCTAGACTCTAAATCTACTTGTAGCCACTGTTCAGTTGAAATTACACAGGTAAGTAATGTTTATTTTCATTAAATCTGTGAACTTGCATTTTCAGGCTCGTTTATTCCATATGTCATCTTTGGATATAGTTACATTTATAATATTTAGCGTATGTTTGGAGTTGGTTTAGTTATATGCCTCCTACACTGTTTATTATAAAACTGCCTATTCAAATCATTTAATGTTGCCTGTCACAATAGATAAAATCCCAAAAGGACGTCCAGAACAAGTCCGAAATTAACTTTTGCTTTAGCCTAATCAATAGATTAACAACCTCCAATAATAATAATCACAACGAAAACAAGTATTAGTCCAACTTTTGGAAAAACTTAATAGCAACACTCAAGTACTTTATATTACAAATTGATGTTAAATCCTGAACACTTTAATTTTATTTTCAGCTTGCCAATGGCGTTGATGAGCCTCACTGGTGTATATCGATGGAAATTATTTTGGACTTCGCCCTGAAGTCGCCTCCGTTGAGACAATTCTTCGATACAAGGACCTCAATAAGCGAACGTTTGAAACGTCTTAAGAATTATAAGGTTAATATTATTCAGCTACTATACAGTATTCCAGTAAGTGGTCCAGTTTAAATCCTTCATATAGATTTCAGCTCGTTGGGTTATTATTATTTGCGTTATAAAACACGTCACCTAGATAAGCATATTTCATAAATTAAACAGTACTTCTAAAAGACTTTGAAAAAGCAAATAGTTGTTATCATCCTTTTATTGTGTAATATGGCCATTTTCAACATATTTTTATGAAATATTATGGTAAAAACTGAAAATGCTAGAGGTGCCTTAAATTATTATTGTTATAATCCGTTGGTGATTTGTAATAAATATATGTGATATTATCTAATCGAATTGTGTTTCATGTAAGATTTTCATTGCCTTGGCTCAAACTCAAATAAACGTTCAAATAAAATAATTAGTTTATTTTAATTAACAAAAATTATAAACAAATTGAAGTTTAACTTTCACGAAGTAAGGCCGGAATCGCGAAAATAAAAAAGGGGTTAATTATTTTACCTAATTGAAGTGTACAACAAAAGCACCTAACGCGGTTCAATCAAAAATATTAATCACTTACCATTGGAATATATTTCAATAAATGGCATGGTGTATAACTTCACAAGATTCGAGAACCAATTTAAGTCGCAGTTGACTTATACATTTATTTTCGACTGCAGGAGAACGCGACACAAAATGAACTAGAAAAGAGATCAACTGCGGTCAAACAATTCTTACGCAGGCTCCCCAAAACTGTGTTTTAAAAAGAACATCATTGGTCAAGGGCGGTTCCAATTTCCAGTTCAGCGCATTAAAACGAAAAAAAAAAGTCAAGACCTTATAAGGCTCGAATGTTGCTTGAACTTTGAACACACGTGTGAACTAAAAGTCCAAAGCTAGGCATAGAAAATTGGAGGCAGTTGCGTAACCTCACAAGTGAACTTCGTGCAGATGTACAAATTCCAGATTTTTCTGGGGAAAAATTGCGTCAAAAAGCTGCTATAAAAGCGTGACATTATCGGAGAAAAATCAGTCTTAACATAATCTTTACTTGGAGTTAGGCCTTATGCCCGATTGGGGTCCGAGAAATTTATAATATAACTTTGATTTTTTTCAAGTCTGTTACTATGGTCACAGTAGTGACCAAACCGAAATTAGTGCCTCACAGTTTAAAGGCTCGTGGAAATAACTAAGTAATTAAGTAAATTCATGTCGTCGGTTCAAAAAAGTAATATAAAAAAACGTGGTGGAAATTCGTCATCCGTGGTGGTTCAAGGTGGTCAAACAGAAGCAATGGAGGTTCCAAGTTAACAAGCTATAGACAGTAAGTTTAATTTTAAGTCATAATGTGTCATATTAAGAAATAAGTGCATAAATTTAGCCACTTTTAAAATGCTCCCTTTCAATTGTTTTATTAGTTTTAAAACGAAACTGATGTACCTTACATTCATTTAATTACATTTAAGATACCTGAGAACAGAATTAAATACTGGTAAGAGGCATAAAGAGGTTTTCACCTAGGCCGTCGCCCAAGTATATAGGTAAATTATTTTACAACGAAATAGGGTGTCTACACACTGGTACTGCGAACCCGGTTGCAGATAATGAACAGAAGGTGAAGAAAAGGCCGAATACACAGTAAGTAAATATATTTTTTTTTTTTTTTTTATGGCAGTGGCACACACACTAAAGGTAGATCCTATGGCGCTCGACGAGCGGTGTGTGTGCGAAGATGTTGATTGACACGGTTCTTGAATATTTGTAGGTTGTAATTAGTGGGAAACAGATGTCCTGGAAGTGAGTTCCACAGTGATGCAGTGCGCCAGACAAAGGAGTTCTGGTAAAGCGATGTTCTAGGTGTTTCTAGTTGTACGACGAGCTGGTGCGCTCCTGCCGTCTGTCGGGACTGCCTGACAGGAGTTGTCAGGGGCGGGATTATGCGGGCCAAATCCTGGGAACATCTGCCGTGAAAGTATCTGTAAAACAGAGACATCTCGGCCACATGTCTGCGATGTTCCAGACTATCCAGATTCCGTGTCAACTCCGGATCGCCGACGAGACGCACAGCCCTCTTCTGAATGGAATCCAGCAGCTTTAGGGTATGCTTTGGTGCGGCACCCCAGATACGTGAGCAATATTCTAAGCACGGTCTTATTTGCGCTTTGTACAGCAAGAGCAACTGCTGCGGTGTATAGAGTTTTTTTGTTGCGAAATAACGCACCAAGCTTCTGGGAGGCTGATTTTGCGATGTTAGCAACATGGTCATGCCATGACATATTGCTGTTGACCGAGACACCCAGCAGCCCGATTGACGAGGATGAAGGAATGGTCGATCCTGCCATAATGATGTCAGGGCCCACTGTATTGGCCCTCTTAGTAAACGTTGCTGCTTGGGTCTTTGCTGCATTGAACTGGACCAAATTTCGGTCGCCCCAAGTTTGAACTTTCTCCAGGTCTTGATTAATTGCTGTAATCTGCTCCTGTCTGCGGTGATGAGTCTCAGTCGCTGGTAAGGGTTTTTCTGATCTAAAGTGGGAGACAAGGGTACTGTCATCTGCAAAACTGTAAACAGGATTATTCGTTTCGATCAGCAGGTCATTAATATAGATGAGGAACAGAGTTGGTGAAAGTATTGCGCCCTGAGGCACGCCCGCGTTGATGGTAAATGTGTCCGAGATGTGTCCATCGACTGCAACATGTAGGGATCGGTTCTTAAGGAAACTGGCCAGCCAGCTGCAGAGAGAGGCGGGCAGTCCCAAGGACGGCAGTTTGTTGAGCAGTCCGTCATGCCAAACTCTGTCGAATGCCTTTGAAATATCCAACGCAATCGCTCGAGACTCTCCGTAGTTTTCAATTGCCCTACTCCATATATGGGTGACATAGGCCAATATATCTCCTGTCGATCTCTTTTTGCGAAAGCCGTATTGATTATCGCTGATTATTCTGTTGCTCTCGAGGTACTTGAGTAGTTGCTGGTTGACTACACGTTCCATGACTTTGGAGATTATTGGAAGCAAGGCAATCGGGCGATAGTTTGAGGGCGTGGTTTTCTTGCCTTTTTTTGGAACAGGTTGCACTCGAGCGACTTTCCAAGAGGATGGGTAAATCCCTTTTCTGTAAGAAAGAGAAAAAAGCCTGGAAAAAACGGGTGTTAGTTCGTTGGCGCAGTTCTTTAGCACGATGGCAGGTATTCCGTCCGGTCCTGATGCCTTTTGCGTATCTAGTTCTTTAAGGATTTTGCGAATATCACGATGAGAAAACTTGACTTCTGCCATGGTGGTGTTGATGTTCGGTATAGTGGGGAGAGTCTTGCTTTGGGGCACGTCTAAGGTAGAGTGCGATGAAAACATTTTGGCGAGCATGTTTGCTTTTTCCTTGGCTGTAGTCGCCGTGATGCCACGTTCGTCCGTCAAAGGTGGGAGAGACGTTTTTGTAAAGTTGTTACTTACTGCCTTTGCTACCGACCAGAAATTCCTGGAGCCACTGGGGCATTGCACAAGTTTATTCCTGATCCTTTGATTGTGTTTGTCCTTTGTTTCGTCGATCACACGCTTGCACTCGTTTCTCGCTTCGATAAAATAATTGCGATTTTCAGCGGTCTGATTTTGCTGCCAGTACTTATAGGCTTGCTGTTTCCTTCCTACAGCTCTTTCGCATCTTTTGTCTAACCAGGGCTTTCCTTTTGATGGTAACTTGATGGAATTTGGGATGTATGCTTCCATTCCTGAGGAGATTACTTGCATGATCTCTTCGCAGCAGTCTGACGGGTCGTCAGTGGCAAAGCAGACGTCGAGCCAAGGAAAATCTAGGTAAAACTGCCTTAGATCGTCCCAGTTTGCAGAATTGTAATGCCAGATTTTGCGAGGCAATGGTGGATCCTTCTGTATGAGTGGCAATTCACAAACCGTTGTAATAAGTTTGTGGTCAGAGGTACCTAATGGCGGACCAACTGTAACCTTGTACTGGTCAGGATTGGTGGTCAGAAAAAGATCCAGGAGGGCGGCGAATTCACCCCTCTTTGAGATTCGAGTTGGTTCGTCTACAAGTTAAGTAAGCCCGCAGCTGATGGCAAATGCTTCAGCTTCTCTACCTTCGTTGTCGGTCTTGTTGTGATGTTTGAGCCAGTTGGTGTTGTGGGCATTGAAGTCTCCCAGAACGATTATTTCTGAACTGGAGTGATCGACCTGTATTGAGTCAAAGGTGGTAGCTAGTGTTGAGAAAAAGCTTTGGTAGGCTCTATCGCTCGGAGGGCGATAGAGACAACATATAAACTTGGTTAATCCCTTGGCGGTGAACTTGAGCCACATGACGTCAAGGTTGTTCGGTTCGAGTGTTTCCTCGCGGTGACATGAAAGGTCGCTTCGGACAAAAAGGCATATTCCGAACTTATATCTAAATCGGGTATGTAAGTCGTAACCAGGATAGAGGTAGTTCACTGTTGTTGTTGTAGAACATACTTGTGTTTCTGTAAGGGCTAATATGTGTGGTCTATTTGCTTGTAGATGTTGGTGTACCGAATTTATGTTTGTATTTAGGCCTCTTATGTTGCAGAAATCTATTCTAAATTGGTTCGGTATCTTTGCTGTCTGTGAAATGCGGAATGAAGGGCTCCCAGGGCCACCCAGCGCCTGGAGATCCGAATGGCCGAGGAGTTTACCTCCGGAATATTTTGATCCTGGAAGCACCATCATGTCCATATATTCCTACTGTGAAACCCGGGACCACCAGCGCGGAAGCGGAACGTGATTTGGGAAAACCACTTAGCGCTCCCCAATTCTGGTGGGGTGGTCTTTCACCGGACGATGCGAGTAGGCTTATGCATCTACCAAAATGAATGAATAGGGTAAATCGGCGTTCATTACACTTTTTTTGGTAAAAAAGGCAAGAAAACTATAGTCCAATTGCCTTGCTTCCAATAATCTCTAAAGTCATGGAACGTGTAGTCAATCAGCAACTACTCAGAGACCAACAGAATAATTAGCGATAACCAATAACATGGCTTCCGCATACAGAGATCGACAGGATATTGACCTATATCACTCATATCTGGAGTAGGGCAATTGATAACTACGGAGAATTTCCAAGGTATTCGACAGAGTTTGCCATGACGGATTGCTCAACAAATTACCGTCCTTCGGACTGCCAGCGTCCCTGCAGTTTCCTCTAGAGTCGATCTCTGCACGTTGCATGATGGACACATCTCAGACACATTCACAATAAATACGGAAGTGTCTCAAGGTGAAATACTTCCACCAACTCTGGTCTTTATCTATATTAATGACCTGCTAGCCGAAACCAATGATCCTGTTTACAGTTTTGCAGATGACAGTAGCCTTGTCTCTCAATTTAGGTCAGAAAACCCTTTACCAGCGACCGAGATTTATCATCGCAGACGGGACCAGATTACGACAATGAATGAAGATCTGGAGAAAGTTCGAATTTGGAGCGACAGGGAATTTAGTCCAACTTAATGCTGCAAAAACCCAAGCAGCCACGTTTATCAAGAAAACGAATACAACGTGCTCTGACATGTGGCAGGATCGATCATTCCTTCATCCTCGCCAATTTGACTACTGGGTGTCTCAGCAATATGTCCTGGCAGGACCACGTTGCTAACATCGCAAAATCAGCCTCGCAGAAACTTGGTGCGCTATTTCGCAACAAAAAACTATATACACCTCAGCAGCGACTCTTGTTCTACAAAGCTCAAGTGCTTAGATTATTGCTCACACATCGGGAATGCCGCACCTACGCACACCCTAAAGCTGCTGGACTCCGTTCAGAAGAGAGCTGTGCGTCTCGTCGGTGACCCTGTTTTATAGATATTTTCACGGCAGATGTTCCCAGGATTTGGCCAGCACCATCTCGCCCCCAGCAGCGCCTGTCAGACAGTCATGACAGGTGAATAGAGCGCACCCGTTCGTCGTACCACTGAAAACACCTAGAACGTCGCTTTACAAGGACTCCTTTGTCTGGCGCACTGCATCATTGTGGAACTCACTCCCAGGACATCTATTTCCCCCTAATTACAACCTAAAACTCTTTAAGAACCGTGTCGATCAACATCTTCCCACACACGCCCCTTGTCGAATGCATAGGATCTTCGGTGTGTGCCACTGCCATAAAAAATACTGAAAGCACTGAGGGTCTCTTTACTTGGAGCAACTCCAAAGGAACCGTAGTAACCTGGATACCAGGAGACTGAGCGACTAACCTACTCATTTGTGCGTTCGCCTCACATGGTTTATGCTATAGTTACGCAGTGGTGAGCTAAAGACCACATCAGTTGTTGATTTCTTTCTTCAATACGAAAATGTCCGATTCTATTAGCCAAAAAGAAGATATTTCCCTTTACTATTATAATCACTATAGAAGAAGGCATAGGTGTAGATTTTGGACTCATCCATACGTTGACAAAAATGTCAACAGCAGATTGTTTGTTGCTGCCAAAGAATTGCAAGAAACGGCCTCAAAATTTCGTGCATTTTACAAAATAAAAATGGAGACGTACGTAAAACTAACGCGAATAATTACTCTTGTCATAAATTATTTCTAATTATACGGCACATGGTGCTTTTCAATTTCACTGACGAATTTCAAGTTGAAAATGTGGCTCCATGTTTATTTACTAGCAAGACACTAGGCTACAGATGACCCAACAGGCCGGAGCCGTCCCGAATAACGTACTGTATTTGCTTCAGCGTTAGAGGATCTATTTGGGTTAGTTTTGGTTACACTTTAAATATCAATACTTGACATAAAAAATGACAAAATGAAAAA
>MU182785.1:292493-313276 GCA_016904865.1 Pissodes strobi | reverse complement strand
ACCAAATTCAATCATTTGTGGAGCCAAAGGCAATCAATTCCAGGGTAAGAATGAATCCTCCACAACAATATAGAACATATTTATAACCTATATCGTATTATACAATACGAGTTCCCATAAAGGCAAAGGCATTGGCTATGAGTGATCGACTGCAACATGATACCGAGGACGGTATCATGAATCCCTATTCAATTCGCTTCATTTCCCCTGAATATTACTTCGTACGATGATATTGCATGATATAACAAGTGCATGAATTAATAAATTTTGTACATGATTCTAGAATTTCTATATAGCAGTATTGTGCAGTACATTCAATCCCCTCTGAGAAACGTTAGAAAACCTAGCTACGTAGGGTTTCTGGTGGTGATGACGAATGGGAGCAGGGCTCTCTCCTACGGGCATCCCTTGAGGAAGGAAACAACGTGTTTTGTTCCGGAATCCTCCTCACGTAGCCAGTTACCAAAAGAAATCTTGACTTCAGACCAAAATCCAATTAATTCACAGTCAATTAATCTACTACACCAAACTGATAACTCTGCCAAATTATAAATTCTTAAAGTTTTAATCAGGTTTACGCATAACCGCTCTTTGTAGGGTTTACCAAGAAAGAGGACGAAGTCAAGTCAAGATCGTCCACCTCAAACGCCTAGTGCAATGTTGACGGGCCAGAAAAAATTCGACTAATAGGCCAGCTTTACATAGTCCTTCGACAACACGTAAAATACAACAAGATGGTTGCCACCAAATTTAATATCACCTTTAATATGCAATGAAACCTACCTAAAGCTGTATGGCTGTATGGCATCCCGGCCTGCGTCTCTGTTGGAACCAGCTGCGAAGCAACCCGGGCGGTGTTGCCAAAGTTAGGGAACACAACGCAACCACTAAATCATCTTGCTGCTTACATCAAGCGAAAGTGAAAGACAGTCGTCTAACATGAAACTGATGGCAGCATATCAATAAATTATGTTGTTTCTTGTTGGCTTGGTCCGCAAACACATCAAAATTGCACGAGGATCGCTAGAGAAACAGTTACTCCTGGCAACATTCCGGGGTACCCTTCAATAGGCAACCTACAATTATTGTCAAGTCAGCTGTGGCTGTTTCATCTGATTATGGTATCAGAAATAAACATTGACTGAATTTTTACTTTTCCTATTAAATATTGAAACCAATCCAGGAAAATAGCCGACAAACTCCGAAATTACTATTTCTGACGTCCTCTCTCCCTTCTTGGCTAACCCTACGAAAGGGTGTGGTGGCATCCTGTGTACGGTCTCTCGCCACGCTTCTCTGTCTTGGGAATGGTGCATTCTTCCGGCTCTCTCCAGTCAGTTTCTTAAGCTGGTCCACCCATTGCGACGGTGAACGGCCTCTTGGTCTTCGGCCATCAACATGAGACTGTTTTAATGTATATAATCACCGAGACGGTGATTATTCGGAGAGGTAAGAGAAGGTTTCCCTCGAACTATGGCCAGATTGATTATGTGCTAAGCCAGTAAAAATTATTATAAAGCCCGATCGATGCCATCAAACAGCCCGAGAAAATCAAGTTACGTATACGACTACAGGACTCTCAATTTTCCCTGGTACAGCTCGATAAAAGGCTAGAGTCATACGACAACCATGCAGGTATCTAAGCGAATAGTTTATTGGCCTCTATCTGTTACATGTTCCTAATAAATTGACATGTAACACCTTTTCGGTAAGGCAGAGAAAAAATGGAAGAAATGGGTGTTAGTTTATTGGCGCAGTTCTTTAACACGATGGCATGTATTTTGCGTGTCTAGCTCTTTGAGGATTTCACGAATGTCACGGTGGTGAAACTTAACTTACGCGGCATGGCAGTATTGATGTTGGATATGGTGGGGAGAGCCTTGCTATGGGGGACGGTTAAGGTAGTGTGCGATGAAAACATTTCAGTGAGCATGTTTGCTTTTTTCCTTAACTGTCAAGGTGGAAGTGTCGTTTTTGTAAAGGTATTACTTACTGCCTTTGCTACCGACCAGAAATTCCATTGCATTGCAAAAGTTTATTCCTGGTTCTTTGATGGGGTTTGTCCTTGGTTTCCTCAATCACATGTTTGCATTCGTTTATCGTTTCGGTAAAATAACTGCGACTTTCAGCGGTTTGACTTTGCTGCCAGTACTTGTAGGCTTTTTGTGTCCCACCTACGAATTTAGGATATATGCTTCCATTCCTGAGGCGATTACTTGCGGAATCTCTTGGCAACAGACTGACGGGTCGTCAGTTCCAAAGCAGACGACGAGCCAAGGGAAATCCAGGTAGAACTCTTCTAGATCCTCCCAGTTGTGTAATGCCATATTTTACGCGGCAATGGTGGATCCTTCTGTGGGAGTGGCAGTTCACAAACCGTAATAAGTTTGTTGTCGGAAGTACCTAATGGCGGATCAACTGTAATTGTGTTCTGGTCAGGATTTGTGGTTAGAAGAAGATCCAGGAGGGCGACTATTTTATGTCAACACTCAATAACGATCTATTTCCTTTGAAATATTATCAATAAAACCTGTACATTTAGAAATGTGGAAATAACCTAACCTTAAAGTTACACATGTTTTGCGTATGATAATACGCTGGGCATTAATGGGTTTGGTGGATCTGAAAAAGCTATGACGCGATGTAATCCCCTAATCTATATTAAAAAACTTTTTCTGGTATTTTAGCTAGACCCCAATAACTTTTATATAAAACGTGCTTTCGTCTATCTCTTATAACAAACTTAACAGCGGCACCGTATAAATTTTGGAAAAAAAAATTAGTTTGCTTATGCCATGCAAATATCCATTACTGGTTACTCTTTTGGAGATTCTAGTACCAAAGTATGGATCCACATCATCGCCACCGACGAATAACGAAATTAATGTAAACCCGGCCTAACTCTTCCGTTTCTTCATTCTCATGCGTGGAACGCTTTACCGATTCTATAAAACATGGGCAGTATCTTCTTCAAATATTTCGAAGAAACGGGAAAGCGAGGCTCGGCAACACAATATACAAGTAGTGAAAAAAGAGTTGCATGCGCATTATATGTCTCGTCATAATTATGTAGGTGTCCAGCTGGGAGATATTGCTAAGATTTAGCAATTATATACCGCGCTTTTGATTATCAATGTTAAGGCCAAACTACTGGCCATAAATTTTTTTACCAAAACTTAAATATAAATAATTTCTAACTGATTGCATATTTTCGAACGATTATTGCAAATTACGTATACAGGGTGTAAAATGAAACACTGCATTTTTATTATAGTTTATTTACCTACATTGAGAATTTACAAGACTCAATTTTTCTTTTTATTTTTACTAACAAATCTTTGCAATTTTTTTGGTATGTTCGGCTCATATCTCCTTTCTTTAATGTACAAAAGTGTGTTTGCTCCAGATTATTCGGTTTTCCAGTAGTACAATATTATATGGAGACTTGTCGTGTAAAATCTCGAAAGTTTAAACTCAACTAGTTCAACCTGTATAAAAGGCATCATCATGTCCACAATGTATTCTAATACAGTTTTTGACGTAAATTCTCGTCAAGGTTTATTTAAAAAATAAGTTTTATGAAAAACGAACATTAAATTTTTGGAATTAGAGGTGGATGTTTTTGAATTTTCCCTCAAAGTTAATTTTTACAACCTTTTGATTTCAAGCATTTAGAAGCAATCTCCAAGCACCAAGGGACAACTGCATTTATGTCACTTTGTAAAGTGGATGAGTCCCGTGTACTTATAATAATGGCATATAACTTCATATGGTCGGCAAATCACAGGTTGTTTGACGATACCTTATTGCCTAAATTATTTACGAAAGTACTGAAAAGAAGGGGTTCAAAGTTAGAACCTTGAGGTATCCCAGGTTTCATTCATTTCATTTCCAGCAAAATGAATCAGAGCAATAGCCATCAGTATTCACCCGCTGTTCTGTCATCTAGAAAAGAAGCCAACCAAGAAAGCAATCTACTCTAGATTGCATGTACTCCAGCACCATTATCAAATAATTTAGTTATAAAGTTATTTGAAAAAAATGATGTCAAGAGATCTACCTGAGATAAATCCATGCTGTTGATTTACAAAGTATGTTTTTGAGAGAGTTCAGGTCAAATAGCTATGGGATTGCTGACTTAATACTAATTGGGGGATACTTCAGACCACATTTTTACTACCAAATGTGTAAATCGAAGGTATGCCAAATGTTTGGGAAAACCTCCGAGTCCCGAGACTGTTTAAATACATATTACAAAGACAAATAAAGACAGTAAGATCAGTTTTTCCGTCCGGTCCAGCACACTTTCCAATATTAAGCTCTGATGATATCTTCTGGATTTTTGCATTAGTATGAACTAAAATAATACCTGGCCAAATCCAAATTTTAGGATTGAATACCGACGAGAAATCTTTTGTAAAAATATTAGCAATATTCAGACCTGAATCGAATTGCATTGATTTAGAGAACTGAGCCTTGCCTTGGACACCGACTTGGACCGGACATATTTCCAAAAAAAAAAAAAAAAAAATGGAACAATCCTTTATAGACCTCTCTACATTTTAAGCGTATGGTTTGTATCATTGCCCTGCTGTCTGAAGCAATAATATTCATTATAGTTTATAATGCCACCGACCTGCTTGTATCTCTTATATGCGATCTTCTTCTGACAAATTTTTGATTAAGTACTAGTGTAAATCAGATACAACATTTTGATGAGAAGTGACATAAACTTTGAGGCCCAAACAGATCAAAACAGGTTTGAGAAACACCATAAAAATTGTTTATTTATATCGAGATTATCATTCAGAATTGATAGCCAATCAAATAAAGTAAAATAATCAGTAATCAAGGTATAATCAGCATTTTTAAAAGCATAACAAGCGTAGTCAGCAAGCCTTAAATAAATATGATGAGGCACTGTCACTACGTCCAATGGTGAATGATAATAGTCACTGTTAACCAAACCATCAGTCTTCTCCAAGAAGTGAATTTCAGAGTTTGCAAAACAGAGATCGAGAATACCTGAATTATCATTTGCCATCCATTGAATTGTAAAAGACCCAAAAATGAAATAGTATCGCACAATATAACTGCTTTAGTTGATCTTATGTTGCCGGAAGTCAGACCATAGGCTGGGAAGTAATGCTCCCTAGCTTTCTCAACAATTTGCCTCAAGTTTAAGATCTGTTCTCGGTATCACGTCCCTTTACGAAACCTGCTTGCTCTGGAGATATTTGCCAGCTAATAAAACCCTCTAAACGAGATTGCATGGGAGATCAATGAGAGTAGACGATAATTGTCTGGGTTTTTCGGAGATCCCTTCTTATGTAGCGGAATAAAGATTGAAGTGCTCCATTCGTCTGGCCAGACACCGGAGGACTAAATTTTCTGACAAATACCATGTAAAAAATGTAGGCCGTCATCATCTAAGCACTTCACAGTTTCGGCTGAAAGTGCATCAATGCCCGTAGCTTTGCCGGTTTTTAGTTTCCTAACGGCCCGTTCAACTTCCAAAAAAAGAATATCCGGCTCACGCTCGTAATTTAAAAAAGAAGCTTGAATGTGAACATCGGAATAGAGGTTTCACAATATGTGCGCCACACCTCAATAATCTCGTCCATTGATACATACATAAATGACCTTAAAAAAGCCAACAACGAGATATTTGCTCTAAAGGAAAAATCACCTAATCCCTAATCATCGAACATAGAATTAGTTGCAATACAGGTTCTGCGTCGTTGAGTAATCGATCTAAACGAAGGTGAAACCAAATTTTAAATATTGGAGACAAATTCGCAAGAAAACCCACTTATTTAGAAATTTTGGAAGATGACTTTTCGACTTAAACTGTCAGTGGAGGAACGGAATCACTGTTGAGGGACTTGTTGCTATTTCCACCTCCTGCAAGCATAGTCTGACCTACAAAGACTATCTTTTTCTTTTTATTGATCCCCATAACTGCATTACCGGCAAAGTTGTCCCCAGACAGATAATTGAACAACTTCTCAGAGTACTCCTTAAACGGCGAGGTGGCCGCTCAAGATAAGCATCATCTCATTAGGTACTTATGTGACAGTTTTATAGGTACTCTTGAAGACGACGATGCTTCTTGCATCTGAAAACATCCGTCAACGAAGTCAATCTTGAAAATTTTCGACGCAACACAACGATGGACCTGTAGTCACTGATCCAATGTTTAATATGTCCATTTACTACCAGAACGTTAGGGGGCTAAGGACGAAGACCGACGAACTGCTGCGAAGGGTTTCTGCTTGTAAGTATGATGCTTACTGAAACCTGGTTAAATTAGTGTATCGCGTCATCTAAATGTTTTCCAACTTCTTATATTGTATACAGTACGAAAGCCTGGACTGCCAGCGCGGTGGCGGAGTTCTAATTGCAGTTTCCATCGATCTTCTTTCATCTCTCATCTCAACTACAATTGACCCTGCCTATCGGCCAATGACGACATTTGGATTAAAATAAAAATCCAAAGCACTCACCTAATTATGGCCTGTGTTTACTGTTCCCTTAACTCTTCAATGGACGCTTATCAATCATTCTGTGATTTCTGTGAGTCCATAAGGAGCAAATTTGCTGAGTGCAAGGGTCGGCGATTTTAACATTCCTGAGGTCGACTGGGTCGCGGTACCTCAACATCTCTCTCCCGGTGCTTCAGAGTCTCTCGCTGTTACCATGTTTTGCTTGGAAATGGAACAGATTAAGTCACCTCCTAATAGTTCTAACCGATATCTCGACTTAATATTCTCTGATGACTTCAAAGGTATTCGGATTACCAGTTCGCATGTGCCTCTTCTCCCTGTAGATGCTTCTCATCCACCACTCGAAACTTACATACGACTTCAGCATGTTCACAATCTTAAAAGTAAAACAAACTGCTTTAGAAGTATACAAGTTTTGCAAATGCTAACTTTCTCAAGCTTGATCATTTTTGTTCTCGGGTGGAATGGACTTCTTTTGAAAATCGCAGTGACGCAGATACCCTTGTCAGATCTTTTTACTAAACATTCTTCGAGGGAATAAATAATTTTGTTTCAAAGAAACTTATTAAGGATCATAAATACCATAAATGGTTTGATCATTCTCTAAAGAACTTAATAGCACAAGAGAATAGATTATATAAAAGATACAGGCATAGTGGACTTGATTCGAATTACCATGCTTATTCACATGTGGGTAAGGAGACGAAGTTTCGAACGTCTACTATATGACACAAGGACAGAACACTTGATACCTGAAAATATTAAGAATTTTTGGTCATTTGTGAAAAGCCTTAATAACTCAAACTCGTCTCTTCCTGGTGCAAAGAAGTGTAACGATCAAAGCTTCGAAACACCATAAGATATTGATGAAGCTTTTGCTTCACATTTTCGATCATGTTACAGTAACCACGCAGGAATGGAAATACGTGACGTGGATGACATTGAGTATGCAACTGACTTAATCTACCATAATTTTACACCTGACGACTTAGAGCATTGGATCCTTTTAAGAGCGCTGACTAGACGGAATCCGCCTAATGCTTTTGAAGAAATGCCCTGCAGTTGCTGTTTCGCTATGTAAGTTGTTTCAAGAGGTTTTTAATACTGGAAGCTTCCCAAGATTCTGGAAGCAGTCAATTCTCGATCCTATTTTTAAGTCTGGAGACAGATCGGGAATTAATAACTATAATAGAATAGAATCTTATCCTTATCCTCCGATCCATCACATGTGATGCATGGGAGAGTCAACGTGTTAAATACTTGTGTATACCACAGTTGAAAATTTTATTAAAATCGAATTAAAATCAAAACAGTTACATAAGAGAAAAGAGAGTTCCAAATAAATTTGAACCACCTTGTAGACGAAATTTTTCAGCTTTTTGATGATCTATGGAGCGTCTTGCCGCTATCTGAGAAAATTAGACAAATATTGCGGTCGTATACACGTTTAAAATAATCTTCGCTCGGTCGCGATGGAAATATGGCCCTTATTCCACAAATGACACAGTGTTTAATCAAAGCACATTTCTAACGCGAGCTTTAAGCGTATCGTGCGAACGTTATCGTGTCCCTTGTCCAGGCGACCTGTCGTGGGTGTAAAATATGGTCCTTATGCTCACACAGTCCAGCGGCGTACGTTTGCTAAGACTGCCCACCATCGTCTCTTAAGGCCGCTTTACAATTATTACCGGCGGTAATTATTCTTACGTGCAAATTATATAACTGCAACAAATTTTGTATGTTAGATTTTTTACCAATTCTTTGCTTTTAGAATATTGTATTTTGAAACCAAAATCTAAAGAAGAAGTAACCAAAAACTAAGCAATCAAAGTAATTAAGATGAATCACAAACTAAGTAACCAAGAAGAAACTAGCAAATATGAATATCAAAGAAGAAACAAAGTAAAAGAAAAAAGAAACAGATGGGGCGCAGTGAAAAATTACTTCTAAGATATCTGGGACCCTATGAAAACTTAATAAAAATAAATAAAGTAAATTACGACAGATTAAAAATAGGTAGCAAAAACTAAGTCACAAATATGGTACACATATGTAGAATGTTAACGTATAATGACCAATGGACTCGGAAAACGATAATGCAGGAGATGTTGAAGAATCTAAATTACAGTTCATTATACAAGAGGCAGAAGACATGAACATGAGAGAAGAAGGAAACAAAACGGGCGAAGAAAATATGAATATTTAAAATAGAAACATGGAAAAAAATGAAAATTTCGAAGAAAGACGGTTAATAATTTTGTGAAAAAGAAAAATGAATGCACGTAGGCATTAAAATAAAGGAGAAATTGAAAAGTAAAACAGAGATACAAGTAAACGAAAAAGAAACTTATATCTTCGATAGCAAATAGGTAATAAAAAATTAGCCAAATAATTTAGAAAAAACGATTTAAGCAAAAAGTATTTACAGACCGTCTAAGGGATGTTGTAGCCAACTTTCGTAGATAAGAACGAACTAGGAAATTTAATTACAGTTGATCGGCATAAACAATAATTATTTCTTAAATAATTTATAACCACAAAGGTGGGGGTGGTAATTAACTTTATAATTAACCACTTTAATTAGTGGACTATATTAAAATAGGGTGGTGGGAGTTATATGCATAGGGTGTGAATTGAAACATGTATTTTAGATATTACGTCTTTTAATAATGCAAGAATTAATTTGCTTTAAATATGATAAATATACAATAATATCTAACTACTTTCAAGCATTCATCATTTCACACATAAAACTAAATAGGTTCTGTACATATGGTTAACTATAATTAAATGTCTAACAAAACTTCTTGATTATTTAAATGTAACAAGAACTAGATAACTTTTTTCTTTGCTAAATTTAATTGAACATTCTTGTATTAAAACTAACTGCTTTCGTTCACACAAAATACCTTATACTTTACGCCACTTAGAGCTAGATCTAGCAGGGTAACTAATCAGCCTTCAGTTTACCGATGCCTTTGCGGTACAATGAATTGTCTGGAAGTGCTCTGCATGTTGAGTGGTTAGATGCTGGACCTCTGATGCGGCGGCCCGTGGTTCAATTCCCGTCTTTTCTTTTTAATTTTTTTTTTTTAAGATTATGTTTGTAAAAAGTATTTTTTCTTCATTTTGGGCATGCCTTGGATTAATTTTGGTTAGATCCTGTTCTTTGAATGGCGAGCGAAGCGAGCGTAGGGTTATGCGTGAAATGAAGTAATACATTCAGCTGATTAGGTGCTCCAAGTCTTTACGCCTTCTTCAATTCTCTCAATTAACTTGGTCAGGGATATAAAATAAGACTTTGAACAGTTGATTCGAATATAGAGTACAGTAATAGATTTGTCTACAACCAATTTCCATCCTCCATTTTACCTTCTTCTATCTTCAACATGAGAGACGCTACGAGCTGTATTGTCTCAAGAGAATGCGTTAAAACGCCCAAAGGAGTTCTTTATCCAAGCTTGGGCAAACAGAACAGAGAGTACAGCAGATATTCTCTAAATATCTGTGCAAACAAATGAGAAAAACTACTAAATATCTTGGCGTCTGCCAGAGCTACGATTGAGTAGATGTACTTGGCGCCAAATTTATTCAGAGCGATAACTGGATCGTTACACCACGTTTGAGTGTTTGTAAGGTACTTTATCACTTCTTTCTTTGACTAAACTTAAAATTTGAGAAAACTAACCAAACATCTTTGTGTCAAGCAGAGCAGCGATAGGGGCTATTATTTTTGGCGCCAAACTCAAACAGAGCGGTGGCTGGGCCGTTGTTTCACGGATGAGTGTTTATAAGGCACTAAAATCTAATTTTTCCTACCGGGTCAGTGCGAAATAAAGCGGGAAATTATGCGAAGGCGGATGCATTTGAGAGGGTAGAACATGTTCTTTCTTTATTTGACATATTGCTGCTTACACAACATTGACGGAGACAGCGATATATTAAATTGAGAACGATTAATAATGATTTCCTTTACCGAGTATTAACTTGCTTTTTAGAGATTGTTGCATATAACGGAATCTATAATACCGACAATCCAGGTTCGGACTAAGGAGTAACTCAAATACGATAATTTCAATACACAATTATTTGCTGTTTACCTGGGGTGAAATAAATTTAGTTGGATTTAAATTGACTTAATCATACTACGGACCTCATTGAATCCTTTTTCAGCTTTTTCATCTCAAAATCTTGGGGAAATCTATTTGACATAATTGTTCCTGTGCCTGAAATACTTTCTTTCCATTAGCTTTTGTGAAAGAATAACACTAGTGAAATATTTATCAAAATAGTTTTTTTTATGGCAGTGGCAGACACACGAAAGGGAGATCCTATGGCGCTCGACGAGCGATGTGTGTGCGAAGATGTTGATTGAAGTTTGAACGTTTTCCAGGTCTTCATTAATTGCTGTAATCTGCTCCTGTCTGCGGTGATAAGTCTCAATCGCTGGCAAAGGATGTTCTGATCTAAATTGGGAGACAAGGGTACTGTCATCTGCAAAACTGTAAGCAGGATTATTCATTTCGGTCAGCAGGTCAATAATATAGATGAGGAACAGAGTTGGTGAAAGTATTGCGCCCTGAGACACGCTCGCGTTAATGGTGTGAATGTGTCTGAGATATGCCCATCAACTGCAACGTGCAGAAATCGGTTCTTAAGGAAACTGGCAAGCCAGCTGCAGAGAGAGGCTGCCAAACTCTGTCGGATGCCTTCGAAATATCCAATATCCGTAGTTCTCAATTGCTCTACTCCATATATGAGTGATATAGGCCAATATATCTCCTGTCGATCTCTCTTTGTGAAAGCAGTATTGATTATCGCTGATTATTCTGTTGTTCTCGAGGTATTTGAGTAGTTGCTGATTGACTACACGTTCCATGACTTTGGAGATTATTAGAAGCAAGGCAATTGGGTGATAGTTTGAGGGCGTGGTTTTCTTGCCTTTATGGAACAGGTTGCATTCGAACGACTTTCCAAGAAGATGGGTAAATCCCCTTTCGGTAAGACACAGGAAAAAGTCGGGAAAAAACGGGTGTTAGTTTGTTGGCGCAGTTCTTTAATACGATGGCAGGTCATGATGCCTTTTGCGTATCTAGTTATTTAAGGATTTTAAGAATATCACGGTGATGAAACTTGACTTCTGGCATGGTAGTGTTGATGTTCGATATGGCGGGGAGAGCCTTGCCTTGGGGAACGTCTCAGGTAGAGTGCGATGAAAACATTTTGGTGAGCATGTTTGCTTTTTCCTTGGCTGTAGTCGCCGTGATGCCACGTTCGTCTGTCAAAGGTGGGAGAGACGTTTTTGTAAAGTTATTACTTACTGCCTTTGCTACCGACCAGAAATTCCTGGAGCCACTGAGGCAATGCAAAACCTTATTTCTGATCCTATGATTGTGTTTGTCCTTAGTGTCGGCGATCACACTTTTGCATTCGATTCTCGCTTCGACAAAATAATTGTAATTTTCGTCGGCCTGATTTTGCTGCCAGTACGTGTAGGCTTGCTGTTTCCTACCTACAGCTCTCTCGCATCTTCTATCGAACCAGGGCTTTCCTTTTGACGGTAACTTGATGGAATTTGGGATGTATGTTTCCATTCATGAGGAGATTATTTGCGTAATCTCTTCGCAGCAGATTGAAGGGTCGTCAGTGCCAAAGCAGACGTCGAGCCAAGGGAAATCTAGGTTGAACTCCCTTAGATCCTCCTAGTTTGCAGAATTGTAATGCCAGATTTTGCGAGGGAATGGTGGATCCTGCTGTAAAAGTCGTAGTAAATTTGTGGTCGGAAGTGCCTAATGGCGGGCCAACTGTAACTTTATACTGGTCAGGATGTTTGATCTCGGTGGGCTCACTAAGATGCACCTGCTCCGAAATTTCCCTATTCTGTATCAGGGAGAAAATTTGTACTTTTTCCCTGATAAACTTTGAAATCCAGAATTAGTTCACAAGGTGAAATTAGGAAATGATTTTTAAGGTCTATGAATTTGTTTTTTTTTGGCACGTATTTATTACCTAATATCAACGTGTCCAGGAAAAGAGATCATCTGGTCATCGATGCTAACATTTGCCTGCCTCGGAAGCTTTAGTATAGCATTGCGAATTGCGTCAATGGGCGGTCTGATTTTCCACAGTTTGTCGTTTCGCCTTTCTCTATATGTAACCCCCAAATTGTTGACTAAATGAAGATCATTTCTGATTTGGACATATTTATTTCTTTTTAAAGAATCTGCTATTAAAGGTATTCTAAATGACGCTGACCAGCACATCCTAATTCTTGGAAAACCCGAAGCACTCATCAATTAAACTCTGGATTTCATAATAAGTTGCATTTAATAATTTATCACAGGTTTGTTGGAAATAGATATTTATAACTTCAATCTCTTTTCTTAGTAAAAAAAATGAAATTATGTACACAAATGTGTATCAGGGGTTAGTTTGGGTTAGTAAAACATAAGCATTAAATTTTTATCATGGTACTAACTAGAGTTACACAAGCAAAAACTTGTAGTGTTGTCAGTTAATTTACACAGAACAAATAATAGTCATCCTTCAATTTGTAGAAAATGCGCATTAGGCCAATCAACGAATGGCCCAAAAGGGGGGTGAAGAGTGCGTGACCAGGGACTTAAGCGATTTCTTCAGAAACTTGTTCTGGATGCTAGGGAGTAAACATACTAAAAGTCCTGAAGTCTAGATGGGGAACCATGAAAATTGTCAAATTTTATTTAAGAGATAATAAACATAAGACACGTATAAGGTAAGTAACGTATTCAAGTTTTCAATTTCTTCGGCCGTGAGGGTCCTGGCAAGGGTTTTTCATCTACGGCATTTTCGTCCTTAGTTGTGGGTGGCTCTTGCTGAAGGGGCTCTTCGTCGTTCTCATCTCATCGTCCTTTCGTAAATAGGCACTCCATTGAGGCAATTCCTTGGGCAGTGAGGCACGCCGCAGAACAGTTCAGCATTGCTTCCCGACATCCACGTTTGCCACTAACACAATCCTTGGTATAGTGGCCAAATATCGTTTTCAGTAAGACCGCCTACGCTGTTAGGTGTTCTGTTGCGATTGGCACCAGCGTGTCTCCTACGTGTTTCCAACACCACTCTTGAGAAGGCAACACATTCCCAAGCCATTGCTGCACTTGGTGGTTGGTGCGCCGGGAGTGCTGCTTAGCTGCGCTCTCAGTTGGTGGGAAGAAGCTGATGTCGGGCTTAATATTTGCCACTGACCTCATGAACGACTGGAAGCGGTACTGGTTGAGAGAGGCTGACTTGCTGGTGCCCCATATCATATGAGGAAGCACATATCTTCCCAGCCTCTTCACCGTCGCCGCAAGTAGAAGAGGGATTCTAAAAGGTAAGTGCCACTTTCTTGATGATTTGTGACACTAAGTACAATTTTGAAAACTACACCTTGCTTTTCCTTAATGTTGAAGATGCTGTGTTACACCCGGTAAACGCATGTAAGAACAGGATGTGTTCAAATCCACGCTGCTACATCTCCTAAGTGGACAGCCTCATTGTTTTAGTTTCCCTCGGCTTGGTTTTGACAGCAGGATATCTTGGGTGAGAGGAGGAAGAGCTAACAAAAGAGTAGCGAGGTCTACAACCTAACCAACAACAGTCCCAGGACTGTAAGTACCGGGTGTTTCACTATAAATGGACCCCCCCTTTAACTTTCTCAATTGACATTTTAGAAAAAAACGTTCAATACAAAAAATAAAGAGGATGAGGTGAAGTTTTTTATGGCATAGCACTGTTGTATACAGGGTGTCCCATAAATGCGGGATTAAACAAAGCTATTTTTTTTTAATGGAACACCCTATATATTATTGCATATTTGGATTTTGCGGAGAACTCTAGACATATTTCATAAATAATGTCCTGTTTTTGAAATATTGACAGTTGAAAATCGACAATTTACCAAATTTGACAGCCTGTAAAATTTAAACGGCTTTGCACTTTCCTATCTTGGCTTTTCATAAGCTATCGTTTGACACTAATTTTTTATTTAACCAGAGGTTAAGAAATTCCGGTTAAATTTAACCTCTGGTTAAATCTAATATTAGTGTCAAACGATAGCTTATCTTATGAAAAACCAAGATAGGAAAGTGCAAACCATTTTGCTCTATCTTCAGCCGTTTAGATTTTACAGGCTGTCAAACTTGGTAAATTGTCGATTTTCAACTGTCAATATTTCAAAAACAGTAGCATATAGGTATAGGACATTATTTGTGAAATATGTCTAGAATTCTCCGCAAAATCGAAATATGCAATAATATATAGGCTGTTCCATTTAAAAAAATATAACGTTGTTTAATCCCGCATTTATGTGGCACCCTGTATACAACGGTGCTATGCCATAAAAAACTTCACTCATCCCCTTTATTTTCTGTATTGAACGTTTTTTTTTCTAAAATGTCAGTTGAGAAAGTTAAAGGGGGGGTCCATTTATAGTGAAACACCCGGTACATCCACAGCAGTCTTTACGATAAGGACGTCAGCGTCATCGGTGGCCTGTAGAGTCTGTATCCCATACTCCTAAAGCTTTGTCTGTAGTAAGGAGGTAGGATTGGACAATTTTTTTTATTGTTTCAGTGGTATCAATGTGTTCCGTGTTAAATTCACCCGGCGACCTCCTCAGTCTGCATCGTCGCCTGTACTCTTATGATTTCATAATGTTGGCTGAGTTTGAGTACCCATCAAATACCAGATTGCGACTGATTCCAGGATAGTGGTGGTGGACGTAGGTGATATATCCATCACAAAGGGTGGCAACGGAGGCATCTTTTTGCCAAATTTCTCTATGCAGCAGGCATCCTCCGTCCACTACTATGTTCATCTGAGACAGTTGAACAGCCTTATGCATTATCATTATACAATAATTTATGATATAAATGTCTTTTTTATTACCTTCAAAATAAAATTTGCTATTTTTCATGTAACAAGATTTTGGTCAATTTTAGCAACACATATTATTGGACGATACACACAAGCGATAGTTGTGGCTCAGGAATAACAAAAACGGCTTCTAAAAAAAAAGACGAAATTTTACGAAAAATTTTACAAAATTGATGTAACTGTTGACTGGTTGCAGTACCTATGTATATAATATATTCTTAAAGGGGATTACATTCTCTACAGCTTTCTAGAAGAGTCTTTTTCCTCAGATAAATAGTTTCAACGATATGAAGGAATGTTTGATGAAAAATGTGAGATATTTTTTTTTTATTTTCACTTGTCTTTTCGTGTGGCTCGCAAACCGTTGCGTATTCGAAAAAGGTATATGAAATGAGAGTTGTGTAGAGAATTTCATACGCTGTCATGTGATATAGGAAAAAAATTCGTACGATACATGGCTTTTGAGATATGAGCGAAAAACTCAAAAACGGGACCTTCCTTGTGCAGTTGAAAATGTTAAATAATTTTAAGAAATTTAAAAGTGAGGTAACAAATCTGCTTATAACAGTAGAACCATACTACCTAGCGGATTATTGTGATTCCTAAAAGTGTGAAATTTTGTTTTCTCTTTTTTGACGTCATTTCATTTTAGTTACTGTATCTTGTGCTTTGATTGATTTGAAATAAAGAAGTATTCTATTCTATTCTATTCTAATTCGAGTCTATGTATGGGGGACTCGAAAACCGTAAGAAAATCATTGCGCATTTAGGTGCCTAACAATATGACGTTTACAAAGTTTTCCGGAGATATACGGAAAAAACCGAAATGTTAATCGTTTTATTTTCTTCCTGAGCTTATTTCAAAACGAATTTTAAATTGAATAGCATTTTTTGCATTGCCACTCTTTCCGGTCTATCCAATGATGGGATCCACTTTGGAAGCCGACGTTTTGTCATCAACTTCAACTTTGTGTTTTTAAATACGAACTTTAATTTTTCTATCGTTTTTCAGATGTCATTAGGGCTATGTGTTTTTAATTTTTTTTATTCTTTTTCTTTATTTTTTTCCATATTACTTACAGGCGTAATTTTCAATAGTTTAAATTAGTTTTGAATTTTTTATATTCTATAAAAATATTTGAATTTGTTTTTTGGGTTCAATAGAAAAGTGGAGTTTTTATTTTTGATAAAAATAAAAAATAATAAAATTAAATAAACAGGTTCATTTGTTTTTTACTCCAAAGCAATATGAATAATTAAAATAAATAAATAAATACAGATTTAAAAAAAGCACATTTGTTCTAATAACGCCAATATCATCTCAAAAACGACATAAAAAATTAGAGTTCGTATTGAAAAGAAAGTTGCTGATGACCCCTTGTAGACGAAATATCAGACTGCAAACTGGATACCATTATTGAATAGAGCGGAAAAAGTGCCAATGCATAAGTGCAACTCAATTTGAAATCCGTTTTTAAATAAGCTCAGGAAAAAATCATAAGATTTTTCAATATTTCGGTTTTTTTCCGAATATCTCCGGAAATACTCGGAATTTCAAAACTTTCTAAACGGCATATTGTTAGGCACTTAAATGCACAATTTTGCCTTAATTTGACCGACACTGTATCTCTTATGATTTTCGAGTTCCCTATGCATAGACTCGAATTCGAGCCACATAGAGCACTATCCAGTGGCGTCTTGCAGATCGGTCAGGTCAGATGGAAAATAGCCCTTGTTGAAAGAGCAACCCACTGGAAATATTCTGAACTGAGTAGCATGGGTGACCACTAGTTGGAAAACTTTTTTATATACTCATTCGCAATGAGTTTTGAACTTTTTACTATAGAAGGGTATTTTTTGAGCATTGGGGAAGCTTTTTTCTCTTATATTCAGAAAGTTGTTTGAATTTGTAAAACGTAAAGAATATTTTTGAGTATTGCTGGCAAATCTTTAATTATTACAGACGTGTTTCATTCTTTCTACAGTTTTTGAAATTTTTGAGCCTTAGAGGACCAATCTCTAAACATTGAGGAGATTCTTTTCTTAATTTTTTTCATTTATTACAAATGAGTTTTTAAATTTTTAATTATGGAAGACGGTTTCACATTGGTGAGTCACGTTTTGATAAAGCATTCGCCGTGTCATATATTTCCCAAAGTTTCTGCAACGCATTCACCATATTTATATTCTGCAGGTCCAACCCTTCAAAGAATGCTGCCAAACAAAAACTTGAACAGGCTGGGTAGCTATTTGTTTCAACAAGCGAGTAAATCAGATTGCTGCCATCAATGAGGATATGCACGCCATCGCGGAATGGGGTGAGGAAAACAATGTCCAGTTTAACGCAGGAAAGCCTCAATAAGCGGCTGTCTTCTCAAAAAAGGCAAACACTGATTCTGGCCTCATCTATAAGCTTGCCAGGCACCAACGTAGAAAAAACATGTCTTCACTTAATCACGTTGTATACACCTCATCCGCTCTTACTGCTCTATAAGGCTTAGATAAAACCATTTCTGGAATACTGTTCTCATGTGTGGAGCTCGGCACCCAAACACTTGCCAAAGATATAAGACTCCATACAGGGAAGCGCAGTCCGTCTTGTGGATGACCCAGAGTTGACTAAATACTTTGATAGCCATAAACATCAAAGAAAATCCCTTTGTTAGCGATACTACTACGAAAGATGTTCGAACGATCTGGCACTTATGATTCCTTAGAGTTGTGCCAGAGACACCCGTCAGACACAAGCTGCTCATCAACATGCGATGCAGCTGCTAACATCTAGTGTGTCGCTGTGGCGGGACTACTTTGTGTGGAATGGACTTCCGAATAGCATCTTTCTAGTGTAACGAAATAATAATGATTTCGTTACATGGTTTTTCATATTCTAAGATTTCATTCTAACAAATGATTTTTATGCAAATTTCTACATACGGTTGATTTCTGCAATTGAGTAAGGTTTCGATAAAAGTTAAATCACTTACACATAGGTGGAGCTGCCATTAGAATTATACGAGTAGTATTTCTACATCGTTTTCTTTAACAAGAATATTTTAAAGGGGGTAACTTTGGATAGAGGGCAATAGTAATTCTAATAATTGATGAGTCGTATCCCTCCTATTCGACGCGTATCGAGCAGATATTCAAATCAAACGGCCTGATTTTTGTCTCGAATTTAACGTTGTGGTGATCAGGCCATCTTTAATTTTGCTGGGTGTGATTTTGCACATTCGGTTTTTAAGTTTATCGAATCTATTTTTCTGTTTTAGGATAATTTTCAGAATATAAAGGGATTTTTAAAGCTGTGATCTGATCAACAGCATTTCTGATTAGATATCTAAAGCAGATTTCTAATATCTAAATTTATAAATTGTATTCTTTATCGTGGCCATCTTGGCACTTTTTGGGAAATATTGTTGAATAAATGATCTTATTGGAACCTTTATCGAATATAGTTCGATATATTTATCGTGAAATTCGTTAACTTCTACATAAATATTTTACTTCGCAGTTGGAAGTTAGCAAGGAGAATTTTTAACTAACATCATTTTATTACCAGTTTCTGTTGTTTTTTTATGTTTTTAGCAAGTTTTTTGTGCTAATCCGCCGCTTTTAAAAGTCACCTAGTGACCTAGGTCCTTGCCAAATTTGGGAAGAAACGGATGGTTAATCAATAAACCTTCAGTGTGCTGCTGGTAGAGGAATTGGGACATCCCACTTTCAGAAGGTTAAGGTGAGTTCTCTCTTCTTATTTCTGATTTATGAAATATATTATTGAATTTTTTTGAGAGCTCACCTTGGATTTTCACTTGTATTCTCTGCCGACAGCGGACGGTAAATTAATACCTTTTCTCTTTGTAAATCTAGCTCCTTGCCAAAGTTTTAACTTAATTTGCTTTGTTTACATTTCTTGTGGAATTTAATGCTCACCTAGGAGGGATTTTTGAGAACGATTGACATTTTGTGAAATGTCGATCAGTTAAATATTATAATTTTTGCGTTTACAGTTTAATTAATGCACGAATTTGACTTGTGTGGAATTTGCATAATTGCAGATTCACAATTTTGAAGTAATCATATCTTTCTATTAATTGTTTACTAGTATTTTGCATATTTTTGGAACTTTTCTATTCAATCAATATTTTGGGGACTTTTCATTTATTTTGCACTTATTTTGAAGGGTGCTTAACTCAAATTTAATAATTTTTTTTTGAGTAAACTTGAGTATCCGATTCATTTACGAATCTTGTATTTTTCTTCATAGATTTAATTCTTAAGTAATAGAGTGAAACTTCTTGCTGATTTTGTTTAAATCACTGTTTATTTTTCATTTCTTCTTTTGATATCAATCAACAGTCTGGTCTAAAACCAATTTTTTCTGTTTGCATATTCGCACGGTGATTGGCTGAAGAACTTATATTGACCGTCAGGAGTCAGACAGGTGGACCAACTGTCATAAGAAATCCTCTGGTATTATCCTCACCTATAAAGGCTAATCATAAACAGGCACCTGTGTGAAAAGGAATGAGGTGAAAAGACTTGGGTTCAACCAGGGTCGAACGTCTAGACGAAGCTAAGTATTCTATTTGCCAATCCGAAGATCGTTGTAAAGACCAGAATATTTAATTTATAACTAATTTTAAATTATTGATTTTTTAACTGTTTTTTTTTTTGGTCAATTCTAAAATTTAATTATTTGATTTAATTCCCATAACTTTAAAAGAAATTTGTTCAACCAAGTTGCTAGTTTAACTGATTCATTTTAATTGTATTTATTCAAATAAATTATTGCAAATTTATTTTTAAGAATATCTTTCATTTCCTGCAAGAAGTGAGACTCTGCAATTCTCAACGTCTATCAAGTACTTTTTGTCAGTTCTTTTAAGTTTTTATTGGTAGTACTGGACAGTTACTTTGACAAGAACGTTTCCATAAAATCAGGAACACAATTCGTTACACCAGAGAACTACAACCTACAGAGCCAGCGCAGCGCTTGACGTGCAACATCCATCGTCATCTCCGCATACGCACCGCTTGTTGAGTGGTATAGGATTTTCCTTTTGAATGTGTGCGCCAAATAAAAAAATAATACATATGCGGTCGGAACATAGGTAGTTTACATGTTTTGACATGATTTTCATTGTTCTATTATAATTGGAAAATTATTATTATTACATAATTATAAATTTTTTTTAACAATTACTGTGGTTTAAAACTAGGTTTTTAGGTATCTAGCTATAAACGACTTATTTTGTTTTATTAAAATTTTTTTTGTGCGAGGGCGAAAAAGTTGCTAAAGCCTGCGCTGCTCATCTTTATTCACCTCTACGTAATCTTCAGAAATTAAATTGTAATTTTTTCTTTTAATAAATTTTAGAGCTA
>MU182785.1:267614-287703 GCA_016904865.1 Pissodes strobi | reverse complement strand
ATGTGGCACATCAAATCCCATCGTCCTCCTCCAGGCTGGAGAACACCAAAGTACAAAGTCTGGAGCTGATCACTAGGGAGTGACCCAACAAACCCTATTTTTACCCCTGTCAGACTAGGGACCACCAAAGGAAATAGTCTGAGGCCGATGCATCCAGTGGAAGCGGCCCTAGGTGGTAGATGCATACGCCTACTCGCATCGTCCGGTGAAAGACCACCCCACCAGAACTGGGAGGCGCTAAGTGGTTTTCCCGAATCACGTTCCGTTTCCGCGCTGGTGGTTCCGGGTTCCACAGTAGGAATATAATAATATGGACATGATGGTGCTTCCAGGATCAAAATATTCCGGAGGTAAACTCCCCGGCCATTCGGATCTCCGGGCGCTGGGTGGCCCTGGGAGCCCTTCATTCCGCATTTCACAGACAGCAAAGATACCGAACCAATTTAGAATTGATTTCTGCAACATAAGAGGCCTAAACACAAACATAAATTCGGTACACCAACATCTACAGGCAAATAGACCACACATACTAGCCCTTACAGAAACACAAGTATGTTCTACAACAACAACAGTGAACTACCCTTATCCTGGTTACGACTTACATACTCGATTTAGACATAAGTTCGGAATATGCCTTTTTGTCCGAAGCGACCTTTCATGCCACCGAGAGGAAACACTCGAACCGAACAACCTTGACGTCATGTGGCTCAAGTTCACCGCCAAGGGATTAACCAAGTTTATATGTTGTCTCTGTCGCCCTCCGAGCGATAGAGCCTACCAAAGCTTTTTTTCAACACTAGCTACCACTTTTGACTCAATACAGGTTGATCACCCCAGTTCAGAAATAATCGTTCTGGGAGACTTCAATGCCCACAACACCAACTGGCTCAAACATCACAACAAGACCGACAACGAAGGTAGAGAGGCTGAAGCATTCGCCATCAGCTGCGGGCTTACTCAAATTGTAGACGAACCAACTCGAATCTCAGAGAGGGGCGAATTCGCCGCCCTCCTGGATCTTTTTCTAACCACCAATCCTGACCAGTACACAGTTACAGTTGGTCCGCCATTAGGTACTTCCGACCACAAACTTATTACAACGGTTTGTGAATTGCCACTCATACAGAAGGATCCACCATTGCCTCGCAAAATATGGCATTACAATTCTGCAAACTGGGACGATCTGAGGGAGTTCTATCTAGATTTTCCTTGGCTCGACGTCTGCTTTGGCGCTGACGACCCGTCAGTCTGCTGCGAAAAGATCACGCAAGTAATCTCCTCGGGAATGGAAGCATACATCCCAAATTCCATCAAGTTACCATCAAAAGGAAAGCCCTGGTTCGACAAAAGATGCGAAAGAGCTGTGGGTAGGAAACAGAAAGCCTACAAGTACTGGCAGCAAAATCAGACCGCTGAAAATCGCAATTATTTTGTCGAAGCGAGAAACGAATGCAAGCGTGTTATCGACGAAACTAAGAACAAACACAATCAAAGGACCAGGAATAAACTTTTACAATGCCCCAGTGGCTCCAGGAATTTCTGGTCGGTAGCAAAGGCAGTAAGTAACAACTTTACAAAAACGTCTCTCCCACCTTTGACGGACGAACGTGGCATCACGGCGACTACAGCCAGGGAAAAAGCAAACATGCTCGCCAAAATGTTTTCTTCGCACTCTACCTTAGACGTCCCCCAAGGCAAGACTCTCCCAACCTTATCGAACATCAACACTACCATGGCAGAAGTCAAATTTCATCACCGTGATATTCGTAAAATCCTTAAAAATCTAGATACGCAAAAGGCATCAGGACCGGATGGAATACCTGCCATCGTGTTAAATAACTGCGCCAACGAACTAACACCCGTTTTTTCCCGATCTGGATGCAAGACTGTCGAAATTTCGAGTCTCGACAACAAAAACTGAATGGTATTGAAAAATATTATGTAAATATGATAAACTGGGCCCTAAGAATGAAGAACCCTCTAAAATAGTTTGTATAATAGAATAATCATGATTTAAAGGATTTTGCTAGATAAATGCAATTTCTAACTTTGGCTGGTTCTTGGTAGTTAATTATTATAATAGTTTCTTCTTTTGCAGTGAAATTTCTTTCTATTTTAGTCATCGAACTGTTACCGATTCCAATTTAGTTTTTTTTTTAATTCCATCTACTTTTCTTTTTTTTTTCTACAAACAAGTTAGCAGGATTTGATTGGCTGAACCTGTTTTTAAGTCGCCACCCTGATCTCAGTGTACGGGTCATTCGATACTAGTACATATAGTAGGTGACAAATATTTTACTAATGAAATAAAAACTTATAAACTGGCTTGCAGCCGGGTCAAGTTGTGGCGGCCAAAGGATCTAGTAATAGTAGTAGTAGTAGTAGTAAGGGTGGGGGGGCCGAAGCCCGGTAAGTAGGCCTATAAGTCCCTTTTCACCATCCCCGATCCGCCCTCCCCTACCTGGCTACTTCCAACACCCGGCCCGCACTGAAACGGCCCGTCACCTTGATAAAGGTGAGGACGTCCTCCCAGTCCAGATCCTTTAGATCTTCCCGAGCAAGTGTTGGTGCTCCCAGTATCTTCCTCCTTAGGCGACTCCACCTATCACAAATTCCTATATAGTGGTATGAGGACTCCTCCCCTGTCCCGCATCAGTTCAGGCAGAGTGGGCTGTCCCTCACGCCGATAAGGTGCAGATGTCTGTTTAGGCTTCCATGCCCAGTCAGAATACCTACCAAGTTCCTGATGTCCTCTTGGCTCTTTTTTAGCAGTCGCCTTGCTCTGGATCCGTCAGGATTTAGAATCATTTCCTTGGCTTGTCTGCATCATTCTTTTCCTCTCCAATTGTGCTTTGTCTTGTTCCAGGCCCAGTTATTTAGTTCCTGAGAGATTTGCCTTTTACTCAAGCCCAGACCAGGTTCTGGACCGACGAGGTGGCTCATTGAGCCTTGTCTTGCCAATTCATCGGCCCGTTCGTTGCACCCGATGCCACTGGGCCCTGGAACCCATCTGAGTCTTACTTCCTTGCGCACAGCCAATCTGTCTAGGGCGTCTCTACATTCCTGAACTAGCTTACAGCTTGCCCTGGGTCTTTGGATCGCCCTGAGAGCGGCTTGACTGTCCGAGTAAATATATATACTCTCTACACCTTCTGTTACTTCCGCCTTGGTTGCTACTTCCAAAATAGCAAACACCTCCGCCTGGAAAACAGTGGCATATCTCCCCAGCGAAGTGCTTTCTCCTGATTTAGTGTTGTCTAGGTATACACCGGCTCCGGATGACTGTGTATTAGCCATCCATGAGCCGTCAGTGTACCATGCGTGTACGCCGCTCGGCTTACGTACCTGGCCTGACAGCCACTCTTCCCTTGATGGAAATTCCACTTGGAAATTCCTTCTCAGTCTTAATCTGCCATCTGGAATATTGCCTTTGGTCGCAATGATGGGTAGATCCCTACTCATTTTGGCGGCAATAGTCGTATGGCCTTTCCCTGTGTAGTCCGTTCGCCATAGGACACTGTCGATCATCCTTTTGTGAGCCGCCATTGCCTCTCTCTCAATCCAGATCGGGAGGTCCGGCAGCCTCAGGATGATGTTCAGTGCTGCTCCGGGAGTTGTTCTCAATGCTCCGGCAATACCCAAACAAGCCAGCCTTTGCAGTCTGGCCAGTTTCTGGGCATTAGTGGCCCTGGCCACTGCTGGCCACCAGACCACGGATCCGTAGGAAATCCTCGGTCTTATCACAGCAGTGTACAGCCACTGAAGGATGTAAGGTTTTAAACCCCACTTCCTACCTACCGTTCTCCTTAGTTGCCACATAATCGCGGTTGTCTTATTCACCACCTGTTCAACGTGTGCTTTCCACGTCAATTTACTGTCTAAAATAACTCCCAAATATTTGACTTGTTGACTTAGGCTCAGTCTCTGGTAGAGTATGGGATGTATAAAACTTGTTAGATTTTGTTTCCTTGTGAAGAGAATGAGTTCGGTCTTCCCTAAGTTTACTGAGAGACCATTCTCCTCACACCAACCTTGAACTATCCGACACGCCACCTGCATACGCTCGCAGACCGTTCTCACGAACTTGCCCGTGATCATTACTAGCCCGTCGTCAGCATATGCTTGTGCTCAAGATTTAACCTTCTCAGGAGGCTGTCCATCACCAGGCACCACAAATGTGGCGAGAGGCAGCTGCCTTGTGGGCAACCCAGTGCCGTTTGACAGATAGTTTTCGTTTCAGCCTTATCGAAGCTCCTTCTACGTCAAAGAAGAGCGCTAGCGCCATTTCTTTGTTTTCTATTGCCTTTTCAGCCCTTCTAACTACAAAATGGAGAGCCGTTTCAGTCGACTTCCCCTTTCTGTAGGCGTGCTGATTATCATGTAGAGGAGAATCAGTTAAGATCTCTTCCATGATGAACCTGTCAATCATTTCTTCCATTGTCTTCATTAAAAATGAAGTTAGACTTATAGGCCTAAAGCACTTGGGATGGGAATAGTCTCTCTTCCCTGCCCCCTGCCTTGGGGATGAAGACGACATCCGCTGCTCTCCAAGCTTGTGGAACGTACCCTAGTGCTATGCTGGCCTCGAATACTCTCTTTAAGTAAGGGAGTAACGTGTCAAGGCCCGCCTGCAGCATCATGGGTATAATTCCATCCGGCCCTCCTGCCTTATATGGACTGAACTCCCCCACTGCCCAAGTTATGGATTCCTCAGTCACCACACTGCGGGCAAGGTTCCAGTCCATCTCTGGCTCTGGTTCCTCGTCCCAGTTGGTAGTCTGCACCTCTCCGGGGAAGTGGGTTTTTAGAAGAAGCTCTATCGTTTCCTCTCTGTTCGCCGTCCATTGTTCGCCTGTTTTCAGAGAGCCAATCTCTTTTTGTCTTTCCGAGCCCAGCAGCTTAAGCAGACGCGCTGAGTCCGAGAGAGACTCCATCTCTCCACAGAATTTCCTCCAGCTGTTTCTTTTGCTGCGTCGGACCTCGATTTTAAATTTCCTTCTGGCTTCCAGATACACATCCCAGAACTCCTGCCGCCCTTCCCTGAAAGCGTGGCGGTGTGATCTTCTCACGTCTTTTTTAAGACGGTCCAGAGTATCACTCCACCAAGGCAGCCTCTTGGCGCTCGCGTTCTTAAGTGGGCACGCTTGTTCATAGGAGTCGACGATTATACTGTTTAGCTTTACCACCTCAATTTCTAGTTCTTGTTTTGATGAAATAGCCTGCCCTAAAGTTCCCATGGATATTACCAGACTTGCCCTAAATTTGTTCCAGTCTGTTGCCCTCGGAATTCTTTTCTGTGGCTTCTCCATCTTATCCGATTTAATTTCGAATCGGATCATTCTATGATCGGACATAGTTATGTCCCTACTTACCCTTAAATTGACTACTTTTCCGCAAATGCTCGAGTTACCACTGTAATATCGATAACCTCCTGACGAAGCCGATTCACAAAAGTTGGTTCCGCATTTACGTTAGCTACTTCAAGGTTTTCCGATACGAAATACCAAAGGATCTAAATCGGTTTCAACATTTACTTCGGGTGAGAAAGGTGAAACCATAAGTTTAATAGCGTGCTGTAATGGTGAAGGAAGCTTTCTTCCTCCTTATTGCATATTTAAGGGGAAGAACGTAAAGGATGAATACTCTTATGGTATACCACCAGGCTCCGCAGTGCGAATGTCTCAAAAATCATCCTATGTCAATGCTTAAATCTTTTTCTCGTGGCTCAGGGAACATTTTATGCCGAGAAAGCCCCATGGAAAAGTCCTTTTAAACCTCGATGGCCACACACTTCCCATTGCAACTTATGTGAAATGCTGGAGTTTGCGGATGAAAATGGAATTATTTTGTATTGTCTTCCGCCTCATACCATCCACTACTTACAGCCTGTCGATAGAGCTGTCTTTAAATCTCTTAAGTCACATTTTTATTCTGCTTGTAACAAATACATGAAGCAAAATTCCCATAAGAAAATCGGCAGACTTCAGTTTGGACGCCTATTAACAGAAGCTTGGTCAAAAGCAGCTGTCGCTAGCAATGCTATTTCAGAATTTAAGGCCACTGGAATAATTCCGTTTTCACCAACCGCCATACCTGACTATGCTTTTGTTTCTACTGCTGATTTCGGAACGGATCTAAATTGATCCAATTCTATCCATACAGAGGTGTGTATTTTTAGTTAGAGCATTAGTTGTTTTATAATACCAAAAAAATGTATTTTAGGATATACTTCAATCCAGGGAAAACGACAGTTTTGCCGAAATGACTATAGAAGATGGATCTAGATCAGTTAGAAAATCCTATGATTTAAAGCACACTAAAGTAAGTTTATTATTTGTAATTACTTACCTAAATGTTCTGAATAATATAGGTAATTGCTTTAAGGATACAGATGCATCCAAAAAAAATATTGCTCTTGGTCCTACACCTGACAATGAAGAGCCAGGATGTTCACACTGGACTTCAAATTCGATAGTTCATAATGAAACCCGAACTTCTTCAATAATTGAGTCCAAACAAAATGATGACATAACACCTAAAGTAAGTTTATTATTAATAATTTCTTAGATGTTTTAAATACCTAATAAAGGCAATATGCTTTCAGGATACAAATGCACCCAAAGAAAATATTCCTGTTGGTCCTACACCTGACATGGAAGATTCAGGATATTCACACTGTAGTTCAAATTCGATTGTTCAAAATGAAACCCAATTTTCTGCAACAATTGAGCCTATACAAAATCATCACATGACACCTGGTAATATATTAGATATGATTAGCCCTATTTCGAAAAATGAAGAAAAGGTAAGCACTGTGAAAAAACGGGGAGGTGCTCTTGCTTCTCCTGCGAATATAGCCCAAAAGAAAACACAGAATAGTAAAAGTAAAAGGAAGAGGAAGGGGCAACCTGATCATACCGAAAAAAAGATTGAAAAAGTTGCATGAAATAAAAGGAGAACCAGAAAAAAGCAAATTGAAAGTAGTTCTTCAGATACAGAAGAAGAGTTACCTTTTCATGAAGATAGTGATATACCTGAAGTGTGGAAAGAGCACTGCTGTGCAGGATGTGGCGAGAATTATGACATAACTACAAAGAACGACGACTGGATCAGATACGCTATACGCTTCCGTTGGATGCATATGACATGTCAAAAATATGACGATATGTGCGAAAGATGTGCAAAAAAGGTTGACTCACAGAGTTTTGAGTAAAGTTTAACATTGGTTTGTCATATAATTAGGCTAACAGTTTGTGTACTTGCTAAGAAAATGAACTTGGTTTTCTAAGACTTTAAAGTGGCTCAACTCAACCTATATGGTTCATCTCTCCCGTATATGCTGGTTCATCTAACCCGCACTAGTCAAGGTGAGTTGGACCACACTTGTTATTTTTCCATACGTGTTTCTTTTAACGATATTGATTCTTAATTTTTTGTATTCCATTACTTGTACTTTCAATCAAAATACACTTGTTACTTATTTTTTTTATTTCTGTATTAATGTTTTTAAGAAAAATATAGCCAATATAAAAAGTGGTCCATATCTCCCGGAATTACCCTATATACAGTGTGTCCAAAAAAGTATGCAACATATGAGAAACTTTTTTATTATTGGTTTCTCAGAAAATTTTATTTTTGGTAAAAGTTGGTGCTTGCCCTAAAACAGTAAATGAGTATTTCAAATTTTCCGTACTGCTTTTAGTGCGGGCGCAAATGTCATTTTTCCAAAATCGCGTCAAGAGTAAAGTACCTTAATTTATAAAGATACAGCAAAATCTTATAAGGAAAAGTTCTTCCAAATTAAAAAAGTAGTCTTAATGTGAAATTTGAGTTAAGTACATCAACTTTTCATTTTTCTTTTTTTTTCTCGATTTTTTCTTAAACGTTACGCCACTGGAGAATGTTTTGTTATTTTGTTATTAGTATACTTGTCAAGTAACTTCAAAATTTATTTGAATCGGTCATTTGGGAAAGGTGTCAACTCCAAAATTTCCAAAATCCCGTTTTCATTGGCACTCGAATCTAATGCTCTAGACGCATGTTCTCTATGAAAACGAGCCATCTCCGAATTGTCAATCCTAATAATTTTAGGTAGTGTATAATACAATCATTGTGAAAAGGGGGCATCTCTGGGAGGTGTCCCGTTCTCATAATGAACGGTTAATAAATCCGGCGTTTCGACGGTGTCTATAGTCCTCAAGAATATAAAGACCTAATCGTTCAATCATCCACTAAGAACAAATTCGAAGTTAAACATGTCACTAGTCAAGACATAGCTGCTTTCAAAACTTGGTGGCACATGTTTTTTAAGAAAAAGTTCTTTCTTTACGTAGCATTAGCATTGGCAAGGAGGTTCCCAAAGAAAACAAGGTCAGTTTTGGAGTCAATCAGTATTATGAGTTTCTATTCTGAAGAGCACGGCGTTGTAATCGCAAAACCATACATCGACAGCGTGGTGGAGGAATGCTTTCTTCTTGCAAAGACTATGCAGAATGATACTTTACCTCTGGTCATTCCTAACTGTCACAACAACCCAGCGTATCAAGGAAAAAATCCTATCAATGAAAAGAAGATTAACGATTTGAAAAAACTTCTTCAATATATCCCAGAAAACTATAAAGCATTCTACGATGAGATCTGTGAGTGGCCTACTACGCATGCAGATGAACCACCAGAGGAAGATTATTAATGTGTTTCTAAAGGATTTTTTTTGATTCAGTGTTTGTTAAAGTTTAATATTTTGTGTTATTAACAAAGAAACATAATATTCTTGTTAAAATAGGTAATTTTATTTTGGTTCTTGGGTTTTTTTTGTTGGTTCATTTTGAAAACGGGTCATCTCAAAAGTATAGAAGGGTAAATTTCAAACACCCTATATATCACAAACTAAAATTTCTAGGTAATCTCTTAACATTTACCCTCTATTATCGCAAAAAAAAATTAAAACAACATTTTGCTAAAAAGTATTGATTTGAGACGTTTTTTGTCTCTCCTGTAAAATTTGAAAATGTAGACATGCCACCTTTCCCAAATGACCGATTCATTTAAGATAGAAATTAGTTACATAGTTGCATAATGCTGCAGTTTTTCCAGGGATAATAGCCAGTTTAGGTATCAGTGTGTTGCAAACACATTTAAGCACTTTTGATTCAGAAATTTTTCCACTCAAAATCATGAATAGACCCAACTCCTTTCATTTCATGTAAAACAACTAATAATTTATTTATCTTTTGCACCCGATGATTAAAATATGCCCAAGTATCCTAAAAAGCCGTATAAAATATTTGGTCTTGAAGAGTAAGCCATGCATTTGGAATAAAAACAAATAAATAGCAATAATTTTACTTCGCTCTGACATCTGAAATTAATTATTATTGAGTCAGTCATTCCAATTGTATTTTGTAATAATTATTGTGGACAATTATTTTGGACCAAAATTGTTTAAATATGTTTGCAACACACGGATACCTAAACTGGCTTTTATCTCTGTAAAAACTGAAACATTATGCAACTATGTAACTAATGTCTATTTTAAATAAATTTTTAAGTTGCTTGGCAAGTATACTAATAACAAAAGACCAAAGCATTCACCGATGGCGTAACGTTTGAGGAAAAAATCGAGAAAAAAAAGGGAAATTAAAAATTGATGTACTTAACTCAAATTACATATTTAGATAACTTTTTTAATTTGGAAGAACTTTTTCTTATAAGATTTTGCTGTATCTTTATAAATTAAGGTACTTTACTCTTGATGCGATTTCGGAAAAATGACATTTGCGTCCGCACTAAAAGCAGTACGTAAAATTTGAAATACTCGTTTACTGTTTTAGGGCAAGCACCAACTTTTATGAAGAATAACATTTTCTGAGAATCTAATAATAAAGAAGTTTCCCATATGTTGCATACTTTTTTGGACACACTGTACATATAAGCCATCCCTTTTGTGCTTCTTTATTCTCATTATTATAATAGAGTGTTCTTTTTAGTGGAATTTGTTTCTCCTTTGGTCTTTTAAATGCTATCAGTGATATTTTAGTATTTTTTCTATTTTATTTATTCCATTTTTTTTTCTTGCAAGAGGTATATGTAATTCTCAACTTTATCGTTTCCTTGGTTGTCAATTAGCATATTGGTTTATTTTTTCTTTGTATTGATATTTGTTTCCACTTTTGTCATTCACATGTTAGCGATGCCAGTTTGTTTTCTTTCAATTCCATCTATTTCATTTTATTTTCCTATCTGAAATTTGTTTCTTTATAATTGTATAAACGTAGTGAATATCAGTTTAGCTTTCTTTAATTGCACATCTTTTATTTTATTTTTGTTTTAAGACATATCCAATTTCTGAATTTGTCTAGTTCTTGCTAGTCAATTATTATAATAGCTTCTTCTTCTCTAGTGAAACTTGTTTATAGTTTAATAATCCAACTGTTACTGATTACGATTTAGTTTTTTTCCTTCTATATAAATGTAATCTTTATCTTTCTCCTTTTGTTATTTCATGGGAAGATTGGGAGCTAGTTAGGCGAATTTCATCAAGATGATAAATCTCGTCTCGAATGGAATTTTTCGTCCCGCCTCGATCATCGAGACAAGAAATCAATATAGTCTCACCTCGATGTGTTTTTCGAAGAAAAAATCCGATCTGGATGCGAGACTGTCGAAATTTCGATGATCTCGAAAACAAAAACTGAATGCTGTTGAAAAATATTATGTAAATATGATAAACTGGGCCCTAATAATGAAGAACCCTCTTAAATATTTTGTATTATAGAATAATCATGATTTAAAGATTATCTTATTTCATCGGAAGATGGGGCGATTTTTTAATTATATACAAGTTTTTAAAAAGTTATCAGATTCATTTTAAAGCGAAAAATATTGCACATTACCTATGGTCGTTTTGGGAGTTAATATGCTTTTAGATAAACTGGAAACCTGGTCTTTTGAGCTAAATAATCAAATAGATAGAAGTGCAATCGAGGAAGGAATTATACAAGCTCTTCCAGCAGCAAGGAATGAAACGGTCAAACACTATTCAAAAAGCAATTGGATATACTTCGTTGCATTAATATTAATTTGATATACGACATAAGACCGAGACTTTCAACTTCACAAGTTGGGGAGGAGATGATAAGAACAAGCGATATCTAAATTGTAAAAAGAGTATTAAGAAATGTATTATGCTTCTTCCAATATCGAGATTAATGCCAGCAGCTACAAATGCCGCCTACCGCAAATAGCACCGAGATCCGACAGCCGATGAAAATATTCATCACGACCAGAAATCAGTGTAAGCGTACTATTGACGAGAGCAGGGGGATATGACGAGCAGATCAAGAACAAACTTCTCAACAGTCCTAACGGATCAGGATCCTTTTGGTCAGTTGCAAAACTGTCAGTCAGGGTTTCTCAAAGACGTCAATCTCACCTCTGACCAAAGATGATGGCTCAATAGCATAAACGATGAAAGAAAGAGCAAACGTTCTTGCGGCAATGTTTGCATCAAATTCTACCATAGATCCTCAAGGAAAGACTCTCCCAAATATCCTGACAGTAAATTCCTCAATGCCCGGTCTGGTATTAGGCCAACGCGAAGTGAAATTATTACTCAAAAGCCTAGACGCTAATCAGACCACAGGACCGGATGGCGTTTCCGCAGTAGCGCTTAAGGAATGCGCTGCTGAACTATCAGCTCCACTATGCAGGCTTTTCTCCATACCATACCGAACTGCATGCTTTCCTTCTAGCTGGAAATGCGCTCAGGTGCAACCAATCCCAAAGAAAGATAAAAAACGATTCCTAATAAATGCCGCCCAATTTCCTTAGTTCCCATCATGTCCAAGTCATGGAGAAACTGATCAACGAACAGCTCTTAAAATATCTCGAATCTTCAGGCATTATAAGCGATCGCCAGTATGAGTTCCGCAAGCTCCAAGTACAGATCAACGAGAGATCTCCTGACTTACGTTCCCTACCTGTGGACCAAAGCCATTGCTAGCTGCGGAGAATCTCGTGCAGTAGCTCTCGACATATCCAAAGCATTTGATATTGTGTAAAATGACGGATTATAAAGCAAATTGAGAGCATACGGACTACCACCAACACTGCTTCTATAGATTTCCAATTTATTGAGGGATCGAAGCATCCGAGTTGGTATTGATGTACTTTTCTCCAAGGAACTTAAAATCAATGCCGGAGTTCCTCAAGGCTCACACGTTTTCTTATCGTTATATCAACGATCTCTTAGACAGGACAAATAGTTCTCTTTACAGCTTTGCAAACGACAGCAATCTTATATCCTAATTTATGGCGCGGACATCAATGACTCCTGCTTCTTCCCAACGCGAGCGAGAAAATCAGATTGCTGCCATTAAGGAGGATATGAACGCCATCGTGGAATGGGATGAGGAAAACAATATCCAGTTTAACCCAGGAAAGACTCAAGCAGCTGTCTTCTCAACTAAGAATAAATAATACCTTCTTTGATCATAGAGCTCAATTCAAATACACATTTGAAAACACAAGTGGGCAAAGATCAACCATTAACTACATACTGAGCAACAGACCTATACACCCAAGTCAGATACAAGACGTCAGAACACTAAATTCAGCCAACGTCGGTAGTGACCACAGCCTATTGCTCGGAAAGATCAAATTAAAACTACCTCAGAGATCAAGAAACAGAGAATCAAAAGAGTAGAACAAGAGATAAATATAGAAACATTATGGAATGACTCTACAAAAACTCTATACTAGAGTAGATTAAAAGGAAAGATAGAGCAAAATCAAGTAAATGACCTAGAAGATGTATATACTAGTTGGGAGAAACTAAAGGCTAACATCAAAGAGGCCGCAGTCGAAGCACCTGGTACCCGCGATATAAACAGATCTAACAGAAAACACAATAAAACACCATGGTTTTGCCAAGAAATTTGCCAAATTTAAAAGCGAAGAAAAGAAAAAGGTTTATCTAAACTATCGTACACTGAGGACACAAGAATCATACGAACAATATAAAGTAATCCGCAACGAGACAAAAGCACTTACAAGACAAAGTAAGGCCAATCACTGGGAAACTTTCTCAAAAAGGATGGATAGTGACTTCTGGTCTCCAAAAACCAATCTGGCGGCTTATTAGAAATCAAAGAAAAGAGACCAACGAATTAATTGAACCTAAACATATAACAAAGGAAACCTGGGTTAAATATCTCACAAAACTGTACAGCAAGGAGGAAGACGCAATGGCGCAGAATAACACACCAGTTATAATCACTAACAAAGACATACAAATAGAAAGTAAAGATATAGAATCGGCGCTCCGACAATTAAAAAATAGAAAAAGCCCTGAACCAGACAACATCCCAAACGAACTGCTCAAGTACGGTGGACAAGAGCCCATCCAACAGCTAACCAGACTGATTAAAAATATCTTTGCCTAGCACAGTATACCAGACGAATGGCGAACAAGTACCACTATTTTTATGTTCAAAAGGGAGAATCGAAAAATACCAGATAACTACAGAGGCATAAACCTACTCAGCACAGCATTAAAACTAACGACAAAAATAATAACAAACAAAATAAACAATATCATATCCCTATCAGATGAACAACAAGGATTCAGAACGGGACGATCATGTACTGATGCGGTCTTTGTTATATGACAGATCGCAGAGAAGTCGATCGAATACAACAAACCAGCCTACATGTGCTTCATAGATCTGAAGAAAGCATTTGATAGGGTCGAGTTAGAGAATGTTGTACACCTATTATATGACAGACAAGTACCCCATAACCTAATCAAAGTCATAGAGAACTTATACAGCGCCAACAAAATCCAGGCCAAGTTCGATGGGGACCTCACTGAACCAATTCCTGTAGTAAAGGGAATACGACAGGGCGACTCACTAAGTCCACACCTATAATTATGGATGAAATAATAAGACAAGTAAGGAGTCTGAGTTGATACAAGATGGGTGACCGCAACATTACAGTTCTGTGCTATGCCGACGACGCCGTGCTAGTGGCAGACAACGAAGACGACCTCCAAAGACTGCTATATCGCTTCAATTGTACGGCAAAATCCCTCAATATGATAATTTCTGCCTCAAAACAAAAAGCCTGACAACCTCCAAAATTCCTATAGGGTGCAAACTTGTCGTTGACGACAAAATAATACAGCAGGAAATGAAGTTCAAATACCTAGGTATAGAACTATCCGGATATGGTGATATTGACACAGAGGTCAGGCAGCAAACAACAAAAGCACTAAAAGAAGTGGGATGTTTAAACGACACTATATGGAAAAACAAATATATAGATATTGAACTCAAGTCAAGAATATACAACACTATCATCAGACCCATGATGACCTATACAGCAGAGACCCGACCGGATACAACCAAAACTAAAAGGCTCCTAGAAACAAGCGAGATGAAGGTTCTAAGAAAAATTACTGGGAAACTCTACTAGACAGAGAACGTAGCGAAAACATAAGGAGAACATGCAGGGTGGAGAATGTAAATGAATGGGTCTTAAACAGAAAGCACGATTGGGACGAACACATAAGTCGAATGGACGAAGGGAGAATAGTAAGGATAGCACGAGACAAATCACCACTGGAGAGAAGAAGTATGGGGAGGCCACGAAAAAGGTGAAGCAGCAATCTTGCCATTGGTTGAACTGAATGCACGCTGCGAAGAATGAACAGGCAATTTGCCTAGAAATAGAGTAAGAAGAAGAAGAAGAAGTATCATGAGAATGAATATGCTCTCTGCGATCGAAAAGTTGAATATTACTCTTTATATACGTTGAACATTTTAGTATATATGGATACGACAGTCAATAATAGTTGTAGGTTTTTTAAATGTGGTTTACACGAGTCTCTGTGTGGGCAGCAAACAATTTGACGATTTATGTTTTTTTTGTGATATTAACAGAGAATTGGCTAAAGATGAGCTACCCCAGCAAATTATGCCATAACACAATTTTGAGTAAACTAAGCCAAATACAGTGTTAGCAGGGTGTTTTGGCCAATGACAGACCGCAGATGAAATGTTTTATTGTCATGAGTTTTTATAAGAAAGCTTTTGTCAATAGTTTAAATGAGAGGCCATTATCGTCTGACCATTTAGTTATCTTTTCCCGTGTGTTGTTGCAAATATTTACTATTTCTTTATTTCCCACTTTAACAATAAAATTGGAATGGTCTGTATACAAAACAGGGGTAACGTTGGGACTACTTAAAGTTGAAGTTAGATCGTTGTCATATATTAGAAACAATGTTGGTGACAAGAGACTACCCTGGGGAACCCCCTAGAGTTTTCTAGTGGTTCTGATATTATACCATAAACAAGCTTTACAACCTGTTTTCGTCCCAGTAGAAATGATTTTTCCCATTTAAGTGCCACGCCCCAGACTCCTACATGTTCCAGCTTATTAAACAAAATCGCGAAATTTACCGTATCGAATGCACGGCTGTAGTCAAAAAATAGACCAGCAGTTTGTTGTTTTTTAGCAAGTGCCCTAAGTATACTATTAGTAGTGTCATAGAGTGCTGTTTCGGTACTTTTTGATTTGACAAAGCGATGCTGATGTTGCGATATAATGTTATTTAAGTTAAGAAAGAGGTTTAAATGTTCCAAGAATACTTTTTCAAGTATTCTACCCAATAGGCCTATAGTTGGCCATGTCGTCTGGTTCTCCTTTCTTTTTAAATATCTGTGTAACTTTTGAGAATTTTAGAGCTTCCGGAAATTGACCCAGTTCCATTGACAAGTTTAGGAGACGTAACAGAGGTAGCTCTATGTGTTTAACACATCGTTTAAGGATAAATCCCGGAATATCATCTACCCCTCGTGACCTTTCCGCTTTAAGAGACTAGATAACTTTTCTCATTTTATCCGTTAACAATAAGGAAATAACGAAGCCGATTAACCAAGCTGAATCTTTATTCTGTTTAAATTCCTGGGTCTGTAACAAACATATTTCAAAATATTTACCCTCTTTTTCATACTTTTTAAAAAAGATGCAGTTGTGCATTTATTAACTTTTAAATACTATAATTAAGAATATAAAGATGTATTTTTATTTTTACGTTTTAAACTTCGTTTTTTGCTTTTTGCATTATGAATAGTAAAATACCTTTAAAAGAATAGTTTTATTAAAGCTTTGGTAATTTGAATCAGTTTAAAGTGAACTAAAAGTTGTTTAAATTCTTGCTTTATATTGGTTTTACCATTGTTTAAGAAGAATTTTAAACAATGGTTTTACTAACTTGTTATAAGCTGTGAGTTATAAGGTCTACATTCTGACTGCTTTTGTATTTAAAAGCCTAAAAAGAGCAATATTTTCTGGATTTAGTAAAAACTGCTCCTTTATTCCTTGTTCAAAATGTAGTAGACAAAACAATGATATATATTAACAATGTCTCTCATTAAATTGTTTTTTTTAAACAAATGTCCCTTCAAATAGTAGAATAATTCACACCACAAAATTTGATTCATTTGTGAATTCGGTTGGATAAAAACCTTTTTTTTTCCTATCGAAATCGAGAAATCTCAAAAAGATGACTCGATTTTGAAAAGCCTCGAGAGTTTTTTTTCGACCTTATCTCGAAAATAAAATTACTCTGTTGTCTGGGTCTCGTCTCGAAATCGAGAAAACCTAATATTATAGATTTAATTTGCTTCTATATTGAATATTTTGCTAATTAATTAAATATAAGACTTTTACGTATTATATTTTATTATATTTATTATGATTCTATTTAAATACATTTTTCATTGACGCAAGTTAAATGTTGCAGCATAATGTTAACGCCAAGAAAGGAAAATATCGCAATTTCACTGAGAAATTGAAGCTTTCGGAAATATTTTTGATTATAACATGAATGGATTTTCTAAATATTCTCGAAAAGCAATTGTCGTAAAGACTTACGGTAAAAAAGTATGACTAAAGCGTTCAAAAGAAAATGTTGGAAATTATTTTTAAGTGTTCAAAATATCCGCCAGGGGACATAATCTCCATTTTAAATTTATAAAACCTGTTTTTTCCAAAAAGTTCTTATACTAGAGATAGCTAGAATGCATTGCCATTTGCTCTATTTCTTAAAGGAAAGCGGTAAGGGGTTTCCGGAAATAAATGTCAATAAACTCAATATGGCTGAACGGATCTTAATAAACTTGGAGTCGTTGAAAAAGGCTTTTCTTACCTTATCAATCTTGCTTTGAACGAGGTGATTTCGGTTTCTTACTTCGCCGCTAGTGGGCGTTTTTGGGCATAATCACAAATGAGCCAGATTTTTTCAAAAAATGTAAATGCAACGATGTCACTTTTTCTAAAAAAAAGACAGGCAAATGGGAGATTAATACGATAATGAAAACTGCATCTCAATATCCCCTACCTAACTTAAAATATAAATGAAAAAGAGATTTTTTCGGTAGACTTGTTGTTATTGTCACATTTTTCCGTGAGTTCCGACAAAAGCACAACTTTTACTATTTTAAAATAATACTCTCTTTATTCTTTATCACTGTATACAACAGGGCTCTTCCCATACTGGCATTGGATTGGAGGATCTTCCGTTCTTCCTTTGTGAATTATATAACCAGACTTTATCGTTCTTTCTGAAATCCCGTAAAGTTAGCTTTGAGATCATATCGAGTTTTCATTCGGTTACTGGCGATACCTTCAAACGGTAGTCTCACATTATACTGTTTCATCTTTCCCCTAGATCTTGCTTTGGGTCCCTGACTTGCGGCACAGGTTTGACACTGCCGGTACCATGATTTCACATCCTGGCAATAGTTAAGCCAGTAAAATTTGTCTCAGATCTTGCCAATCGGTTTGTTCACTCCAAGATAAGTACCAGGCATTCCATTATGGACTTCTTCCAGGCCTTCCTTGGTACTACTAACTGCGTCTTCACTACTTTTCCATCGGTGCTTTCCCAGGCTCGTTAAAGAAGTCCATTTTCAACTACCAGGGATTCCCACTGATCCCACAGATAATTAAAAGTAAATTCTCTTTAGCTTTTAGCAGTAGTGCTAGTTCACTATCCTCAAGTTCATAATTTCTAAGATGCTCTGGGATCCTCTGCTGATCAGCCTCAAACCTGATTTGCATAATGGGGGTAATTCCTTCTCGTTGATTTATTATTTGGCAATACTTATACTTATCATCGTATGGTCCACTGGATATAGCATCTGTATTATTATGCAATCATCCTGCCCTGTGCTTAACCTTAAAGTTATATTGTTGTAACTCTTCCTGACTTGACTTTGAACTCTTAGCATCTCTGAACGGAAATATAGACCATAGTTGTACTCCACGGTCTCTCTTGAAATACCCAATCCTGCCACATCTATAGCACTTGCTTGAAACATTTCGGTTACATGGCCTAACTTCTCGTTGCTCCCGGAATCTTGCCGTGGCCTGAAGAACTTTGGTAAATTTCTTCAAAATCCTGCCCATCTCAGTTAATTCAAAGTAACTGTTCGCCGGCTTTCCTTCGTGATTGGATACGGCCCTGATTCTTGGCTTAGAGATGTTATAGGCCGCCTCGACTTCTAGGGCTCTACCCAGAGTTATGAAATTTAACTAGACGAAGCATCTTCTGAGTTTCTGGATCTCTGATACCATCCACGAAATATTGGGGAGCATTTTCCTCTTGAAATTCTTCTGTTGCTCCCGAGTACGCCAATTGATTGAAACGTCTAACGTCTGCCTCAAACTTTTGTAGGTCTTCACCAGATTTCTGATACCGGGACTTTAGTTGTGCCTGATACAGTTGTCTTCTGCGTTGGTCTCCAAATCGTTCATCTAGGGCAACTACAAATATGTCATATTTCTCCTGTTGGCTGATGGGAATGGCCTGTGGTAGTAGTTTCAGGGCAGATCCACGAAGCGCTATCATTAGCAATGCACCCATTTCCTCACTATTCCAATTATTTGCAGCAGCGGCTTCGAATTGTCTTTTGTACATTGTCCCGGATGTTTGACTGTCATAGGTTAGAGGTTTGATATTCTGTCCTGTGGCGCATACCCTCTAGGCAAGTCCTTGATTTTTAGTCTGGTAACTTCTGCTTGTAGAGTCCTCATTTTTTTCTGTACGTTTCCTACTTCTATTTTTAAAATTGTTCATAATCTTTTAATATGTTTCTCATGCTAGAATTTAGAAGGGATTCCTTAAGCCGACGAACGTGAAAATATTTCTATGATCTATTTTCTATTTTTTTACCCTTTGCCTATAGCCTTCCTATTTTATTTGCTTGCGATTTTAATTTTGTCACTTCTATAATTTTAATGCTGAAATATTTATATTCCTATTTCTATGACCGTTAAAGAGAAAATTAAATCTATCTAATAATACTTAATGTCTTAGAGCAGTCGAGTCCTGGAGTTCATCAGGTGGCAATTTTCAGTGACTAGGGCGGCAAAATCTTATAGAGAGGAAATATTGCATCACATGGCAATTGGCCGGATTTAGTGCACATTTGAACAATAAAATATTTTCGTGAGTCGATGATATCACCGCTGGAGGAGCAACTAACATTTTTAATCACTTGTAGATGTACGATAATATATACAGCTGAAATTTGGCCGTAATAGGGAAAACAATAAGTAGCGAAACAACCGTTATCCTATATAGATGTCACGCACATAAGTTATGCTCTTCAGTGCCGAAGCATATGGGCGTCGACTAAAGATTTGTCCATCAGATTAGACACGTTTTGATTCAGCGGAAGACTAACGAAAATACGTACATAATTTTCTATGCCATTGTCAGCTCCCTATTCTCAAAATTTCGTACCTAAGTGTTATAAATTAGGCAAAATGTTGGCATAGGTGGTCAAAACGGTTGTTTTTTCACCGCTACCCTTAGATCGCTGTGAAAGATTAGTGCGAGATTTGTATTTTGATTTCTTATCTCCGTTTGTTCCTTGCTACCTATTCGATTGTACGTATGTGGTGTGAATTTAATTTTTTTTCTCAATCGGTTGACTGTGCTTCACGTTTATTTTCACGAAAAACTTTCATCAATTTAGTCGAGACAAATAATTGAAAATATATAGAAGCAGTTGCA
>MU182785.1:220627-257614 GCA_016904865.1 Pissodes strobi | reverse complement strand
TTTTTTAACCTTAATTTTTGTATTTTTTAAGTACCCTGTATAACTTATCCTTAATTTAGCATCGTCAAAATTAGTTTTTTTCTAAGCAACAACTTTTGTCAGGAATAGAATTTTCTGTGAAATAAATAATAAAAAAGTTTCCCATATGATGCGAACTTTTTGAAAGACACTATATAATTAATTACTCGCCAAGGCCATCCTCGGCCGAATCAACGGTTTCTTATTCGGCCCAACTAAACAATATTTTTTATCATGGAAAATCCTGACAGTTCATACACTACACTATTATGACGGTCGCCTCTCGGACTATATCGGATCCTTCGTTCAACCCTTAAATAGTGTTGCTCTAAAGTGCGACGTTGCCAGGTTACTGAACTTTTGATGATTTTTTTGCCGAAATCATTACTGTACTTACATTTTAGTTCTTTCGTTATTTTTCGTTTATTTTTAGTCAAAATTTGTAGAGTCCAAACTGGAATAATTTTTTCCTGCAAGAGTGTGATGTTGTGTGTGTACAAAATTTGTATTTAAATATTGATATCTTCAATTTTGTTTTACGCCATTTTTTTAAATCGACAAAGTAATAATTTACCTTTGAAATGATACTAACATGTATATACCTTTTTTTAAATTGCAATTGAGCAAATGCTGCAAATACTAGAGAAGAGAAATAATTTAATTCGCCGCATTCCCTTGATTTTATTACAGAGGACTTATTTCTGTATTTTAGGATAACTATGTAGTGTAACAATGTATACTTTTAGATTTAATGTTCTATCTTATACGAACGAGTAAATAAAAATACATAAGTACAATAAAAATACATACATTAAAATCATACTATTATTACTGTCTCTGTCTCAGAAGGACTCACCCTGTACATTTCTCGAAGCTAAATGATAAATTGAGCTCCGACTAAACATTAACCATTAAACAATATCGGTCGATTCTAATTACTTCTGACATTTAATATCGATTTCGTCGTGTCGATCCCGATCTGATTAGATCGACAAAAATCAAGATTTATCGATCTACGAGCGAACAAGTTGGTGATTTCGTTCAGACATTCATTTGAGTGCAGCGAATATTTTGATGCGTCATGATTCCGTACAACAGAATTTATGTTATAGGATGGAGAGCTTGAGAGTACATTAACTCGAATGGAAATTTGACCATTAATTTAAGAAAAAAACAAATTATTACGATTTAATGTCGAAATATATCACGCAAAGTAAAAACTTAACTAACTCTAGGCTAGGTATACATTGTAGTTCAACGCGCAGTAAATCTATTTGTGCAGAGCGAAACTTGGATCGTTCGGACGTTTCAATAAATCTGTTTCAGTGTTCCAAGAAGTCGAATAAGTGCAAAAGGCCTATTACTCAAGCGTATAATATAAACTTATTGTAGAACACTGAACGTGTACATGAATAATGCCCATCGCACCATGTAATTAAAAACAAAATGCACGCATGGTACCATCGACCACGTTCGCCGATCGGTACCATTAAATCAGTAGCGGGGTTTATCGCGATAACGTAAAAATAAATAAATAAATAAAAACTCAAAATCATTCTTTTTAAATTTACCTACTGTTTCATAATTCGTGCAGAGATGGCAAACGGTAGAGAATTAATTACAGATAAGAAAAAATAAAGATTTATTAACTGATAGGCCGGATGGTCTAGAGAGGTACACGCAAGCATAGTTCAGTTTGAACTTGCTGCTATATCCGCAAAAGAGATTGTTTACAGGAATACTGATGACAGGACTATTAAAATCTACACAGACAGTAGACAAGCACTACTGGCCCTGAAAAGTTATAAACTCACAGCCAGGTCAGTACTAGAATGCCACAATTCAATGGAGAATGCCGCCCGCAAAAACAAAATTTATGTGTGCTGGGTTGCGAAGGCAACAGTTTAGCGGATAAATTGGCTAGGAAGGCAGCTGGTTCAAACATTATGGGAGATGGCTCTTCAACGTTTACACATATGATAAACCCATGAAGGCTTTAGGGTAAGATGGGACGAAACAACTAGCTGTCGACTTGCTATAGAGCTACTAAGCTACCCCAATGAGTCTGCAGCAAAGGCATACTTGGGTCTGTCAAGGAAGATCCTACGACTCATGGCGGGGATTCTGACTGGACACTGCGAGCTAAGAAAGCATCTCTACGTAATAAGATTATGTGAGACACCTCTATGCAGAGGCTCTAAAAAGGAGGACGAAACAGTACCTAGATCATCTGCTCTGCGATTACGACGCTGTTTCGGAACTAAGGGGAGAGCGATGGCCAACCATGGCTTTTCTCAGAACAGCTTCATCAGGCAACATCGCCCCCAAATTTGCAACACTAGGCTGGAACGATGCACAGGGGGTCCAATGGGGCCTAAATGCCGTGGTCTTTCAAGACCACCCTCTTGCCATCTCCAGATTCCACATATCAGATAGACCATTTCACAGATTTCAACCATAACCTTAAATACCACATACAACTAACATATTAGAATGTCGAACGCTGAACTATACCTAATTACTAATACCACAATAAGAATGCGATTTGAGCTGCCAGTCGGTTCCTTTATATCACAGTAAGTTTCTTTTTGTCATTGCTTTAAATGTCCCCAAATTAGCACTGTCAGTCAAGTTATCACACCTGCATAATCTTTGAGTGAGAATATCCTGCCGATATTTAGTCCTATCAAATTCTACGTGGAACAGCTCATGATTTCTCAGGTTTGCTTGTGGTACTAAGAAGTATATTTTCTGCAAAATCTGAGGCGAGTCTACTTTCTTATTCAATATCTTGTATAAAAACACTAAACCCAGATAATTTCTTCTGCTGTTTAATTCTGGTAAGTTCAACAGATTACGAAGGTCATCATAATTGATTTGTTCAGATGGGATGTTTAGTTTGTTGGCAATAAACTTTAGAAATTTTTTCTTACGGAGCATCTTGTAAAAATGTTGACCACTTCTTCGACATTTACCCTCAAGCAGAGATAAGGGACTTTAATCTTCCTTATTCGCTGTGTGAGAGTGACAATCTTAGTTCAACAGTTCATGCTTCAGCCGTTGCTGCGCCATCCGAAGTGGAAGCATTGGAAGTACTTTCCAACATGTGTGCATTGCACAATTTATGTCAGCTAAATTCCGTGGCAATTACCTTTAATTCTCTTCTGGACTGGTTCAGGAAGCTGACGCATGCATGTTACCTCTGAATGTATACCACCCACCATTAGATGCTCCGGTGCAATTCCACTCAGCTTGTAAAAACATTTCTTATTTAAATGATGGCTACTATAGAGATTTCAAATCTGCTGACTATAACTCATTGAATCAGTGGAGTGGTTGGGTGGCGTTCGCTGGGATGATCTCTTTGCGGGGGCCAGTTTGCAAGACATGGTGAGTGTTTTTTATGATATTTTCTACTCAGCACTTGACTTGGATGTTCCGCTTAAACAGATACAATCGGGTAAGTTGCCTAAATGATATTCCTCTGAACTTAAACATCACATAGTTGAAGAAAAGAAAGCACATAAGCAATATACAAAATCTGGTTTCCGTTTATGCGGACTTCTCGCAGGCATTCGGCAGGGTACTTTTGGTATCTAAATTAAGGGCGATGGGTGTTGGTGGTCCTCTGATCTACTGGATAGAGAGTTATTTAACAGGTCTATCACAGATTGTTCGATTTAATAACTTCACTTGAGTCCACTTTTCTTCACATTCTTATTAATGACTTAACCACTGTCAGTTCCTTTTATTTGTGGACGACTTGAAAATGTGCATGGCGGTGCAGTCCTCTGATAATTGTTTAAGACTTCGATCCGATCTTGATCGTATGGTGTGGCTTGAATGGTATGGATTTAAATGACTCCAAGTGTCAGTCTATTATATTTCATCAATCTAGGACGGCTCTTGAGGATTCCTAGTGCATTTGCCATCAGATGCTCTCAAGTGTCTCTGAAATGAGAGATTTGGTGGTTATTATGGACAGCAAACTCTCATTTGCTGCTCATATGGAGAGTGTAATATTTAAGCCACTTCAACTGCTGGGATTTGTAAAGCGTGTAGTCCTTGATTTTTCAAATGTCACAGCTATAAAGCAGTTATAGTGTGCGATAATAAGACCCTACCTTGAGTACTCTTATAGTGTTTGGAATTCTTTTTATAATGTATATACTCTGGGTATTGATAGAGTGCAACATAATTATTTTTAATTTATTGCCTATAAAAAGAATAAGCCTGATCTAACCTACTCTCAGCTTGAGTCGTATATTAAAATCAGTCCTCTTAAAGATCGCAGATAGAAAGCAGTTGGAAAGTACCGACGATAAATGACGCCTTGAGGAACTCCTGATGTGACATGTATTGTATCAGAGAGCCTGTTATTTATTTTCACGATTTGCTTTCGATGAGTAAGGAAGCTTTTCAACCAAGAGTGTAATGTGCCAGTTTTTGCAATATAATATTTATATTCACGATATCGAAGCCTTGGAGAAATCAGTGTATATGACCTCAATCTAACGCCTACTCTCCAAACCTTCCAACAAGTAATCCGAAAAAAATGTTAATGTCACAGTAGATCTTCCACCAACAAAACCGTGTTGTTTTTCAATAATTATATTATTCATTATAGGGATTATCTTAGATGCAGCAATTGATTGAAATAGTTTTGTATAAATATTTATATTGCAAATAGGACTATAGTTCTCAACATGTGATTTATTCCCATTTTTAAAAATTGGCTTTACAAAATATTCCTTCCATCTGCCAAGAAGAATCGGCATAAAAGTTGGCGATATGTTGCCAGGACCACCTGAGATCTTTTAATTCCCCTTCTCAATATTGTTGAGCACATCAGACACACTAATACTGCAACAACCCAAATCTACACATCACTCGAAGAGACTCCTCCTGCAAGGTGATATCTGAGTCATTGTACATAGATGAAAAGAACTCCCTAAAGTGGTTTGATATGACTTTTGGTTCTGTTGAGGATTTGCCATCAAATTGCATAGAATTTGGTATATCATGACTTTTACTTTCATCATTTACATACTTCTAGAACTCTTGCTTACCATTGACAGTGTTTTCTAGCCAAAAAATATGGTTTTTTGTGATAAGATTAGGGTAAATTTTTGTAGACTTTACGTAGCTGCGAGAACACTTCATAATCTTGGATTGAGCTTGAAAATTTGTATATTTTATGTGCCATTTTCTTCTCAAAACGTAAATCATATTAGATGTAGGTATATAAAATAGAAGCAGAAAGGTTAAAACAACTTAATGCAAAAGGTATTAATCTTTTATGGAAAATATGTAACAACATAAGACAAACAGGTCAATGGCCAAATGACTGGAGCACATCTACTTTCATCCCATTGCATAAGAAAGGGTTCAGTCAAAAATGTAATAACTATAGAACCATTGCACTTGTCTCACATCCCAGCAAGGTCATGCTAAGAACTTTACTTCAACGTCTTAGATATTTTCGGGAATGGCAGATCGCACAAGAACAGGCTGGCTTCGTTAGTGGCAAGGGGACCAAAGAACAAATCTTAAATGTGAGACAAATCATTGAACGAGCAAGAGAATTTGGGAAGCCAACATAATATGTATGTTTTCTCGATCACAGCAAGGTTTTTGACTGCGTTAATTGGCAAAAACTCTGGAAAACTCTTTTAGACATGGGAACTCCTGAAAATTTAGTCCTTTTGCTCAAACACCTATATGAAAGTAGTACTGCAGTGGTCAGACTGGACGACAAAATCTCCCATACCTTCAGCATACAGCGAGGCGTGAGGCAAGGTTGTATTCTGTCACCCTTATTACTCAACATTTATGGATAATATATTATTAGGAAAGCCTTTGAGGGGTGGAAAGTATAGGCGGCAGAATAATAAATAACCTACGCTACGCCGATGACATCCCACTCATAGTAATGGGGGAACAGTAAACTTCTGAACTCATTGAAAGAGTAGAAAGAGAAAGTGCCAACTTTGGCTCGAAACTAAATCGCCAAAAAACAAAGTTGATGGTAATAGACCGTACCAGTAAGGTAGAAGAAGTGCCTGACATACGCGATGTAGAGATTGTGGATGAAATGATTTACCTGGGAGCCCATGTAAATAAAGAGGGAAACGCATCCATAGAGATTAAAAGGAGAATAGCTCTTTCCAAGACCGCCATGACCAAGTTGAATAAAAATTGGAGAGACAAGCATATACCACCAACAACAAAACGTAGACTTGTCGAAACTCTTGTATTTCCAATTGCGCTTTATGGAGCTGAGGCATAGACCGTAAAGGCTTCCGACACTGCTAAACTGGATAGTTTTGACTGCTCATAGAATGAATACGTCAATATTGGAAGAGCTAAATGTTTAAGATAGACTGCCAATCTAGTAAACCAAAGAATTCTCAAATATTTTGGACATGTGAGCAGAAAAAGGGATGACAATCTTGAAAAACTTGTAATCCAAGGAAAAGTCAATGGAATTAGACCTCGGGGACGCTCACCCAAACGCTGGTTGGACCAAGTGAAGCACTTCACAGGGAAACCATTACAAGAAAGCATAAGATGCGTTCCAGATAGAGACAGATGGAGAGGAATTACAAGCACCCTAACGTGAACGACAAACACAAGGTCACGACATTTGGTGCATTATGGCAAATTTGAAGAAATTCGTCTTGCACTATTTTAATATGGCGTTGAGGTTGAAATATGTAGATTTATAGTAAATGCTTGAAATCTCATTGAAAACGGTTCGAAGCTGTAAAAATTGATCAGGATCGTAAAGTATGGAAATTATGTAGTGAATAAAGGCGGCTCGATGTGTATAGTTCTTACGGTAAGTAAATAGATTTATTTGCCCGGAAACTCATTTAAAACGATTTAAAAATAGAAAAGTGGTCAAAGATCGGAAAATTTCAACATGTGGCAAGTAATTTCAAAATATAGATCACAAAAAAATACTTGTTTTCCATAATATTAGTCTTGCAATGTTGAGGTTATGACTTCTGTCGTGGGGTCTTAAGCATCCACCATTTTTTAAATGATTTCGCTTAATCGAAGTCTGGGGAGCTAAGTTCATTTATAACTGAAATCTTGTATATTAGGAAATATTTTTCGCAAGCTTTTTGAACATGGAAAATACCGTTTGCAGCGGATAGCCAATATTTTTATTTTAATTATATTTTCATTTCTTATTTACAATTAAAGTGTGACAAAACGCGCTTTAATTAGCTAACCCAAACTAACCCAAGCTAACCAAAACTAACTCATGAATTGGAAATAATTAATATATCTTCCATAAAAAATATCAATGTCTGAAACGCAATCGATTTTGGATTTTATTTCTATTGCTTTTGCCCTGTACAAGCTAATCAAAATAAGAATCTTCTGATGCCATCTTATACGAGAAGAAAAATCTTTAGATACAAATTTTTTATGTTCACTAAACATGTTAATATTTTTTACTCTTATATGTATAAAGGATTTAGTTTCTCGGATCCAGATATCGACTGAATTCACTAGTTGAGTCATTGTATTAGATATTGTCCCGAACTCTCAATAACACTAGATCGATTTCATTATTTTATACCGACTCCACTATAAATATTTGAAATATGAATTGATGAAAAAAAAGATAAAACAACTATAAAACTGTAAGATACTTGAAGACATTAAGATGCAAACAATATATTATGAATGTGCATTTAATATTAGCTACTAAGATACGAGTGTGGGAATTACGTAGGTGAGTGTCGTAATGAATGAGAGTGTCTTTAAAGCAAATAAATGTGAGTAACATACCCTATTTTTAGATCATAGTCATAATAATGAAAAATAAATACTTTGCCGTTAAAATTTTACTAAATCAAAAGTAAATATGATCTTTCAAATTTGATAAACTTTAAATCATTTTAATCATGGCAATGCTATGATGTTGCATCTTAATTGATTATGAACATGTATCCTAATGAAAAGTCTGTATCTTAATGAATTCCATTAAAGTACTGGTAGTAAATAATGTCTAAAAAATAGTATATTATATACCTAGGTTGAGAAGTAAGCCATTATTTACCGAGCACTTTTATATACTGAGGCGCGTAGCGCCGAAGGATATAATGTGCGAGGTTAATAATGGCCTTCTCAACCGAGGTATATATAGAATTTTTTTTACTACTAACACTGATATATTACCATATTTGATTCGATTTGATTTTTATATTAGTCATTTTCTACTTATTTTTCAAATAGTTCGAAATATCAGGTGGCCGGGAAGTTCAGTTGTCTCACTGACATATATCGTAACATAATCTCCTGACAGTTCCATACATACAAAGTACCTTCTTTCCATCTAAATTTTAACAAAATCGCATTATTAATAAGAATATTATGGGGAGTCATGAAAAGTGAGTCATACTGTATATAATTTTTTTACTAATAGCACTGATACAATCCTTATCATTATTTGAATTGATTAGATTTTGAAATTAATCATTTCCTACTCATTTTTCAAATAATCCGAAATGACAACTAGTTGTCAAACTAACAGTTTGGCATTTTGACATTTTCCGTTTCCGTCTCATTATGACCTAGGTTTTTTTTAATATTATTATTTACCTAGGGTGAGAAATGTTACTTCTCATTTGAGGAATGGAGTAAATAATGGTGATTTATCATGTTAGTAGTAAAAAAACGAATTAAAGTACTAAGGAGTACTAAAATAGTATATTTCAGTACCAGTCTGGAATCTAGGCTTTTCCGGTGCGCGCACGAAAAGTCGTGCAAGCACGGGAAGAGCTGTTTCTGCACGTGTAATGAACGATATTTTTCATAATACCTCTCTGAATTCAAAATATGAAATTATTATAATTTTATGTAGGTATCCAAAATCATGTTTTAATGCCTTTTGAATTAAAATGCGTTCTAGGTGTTTCCAGTTGTACGACGAACGGATGCACGCTAGCAGTCTGTCGTGACTGCGGGCCAAATCCTGGAACTATCTGCCGTGAAAATATCTATAAAACAGGAAAATCTCGGCCACATGTCTCCGGTGTTCCAGACTATCCAGATTCCGGGTCAACTACGGGTCGCCGACGAGACGCACAATTCTCTTCTGAATGGAATCCAGCAGCTTTAGGCTGTTCTTAGGTGCAGCACCCCAGATGTGTTAGCAATACTCTAAGCACGGTCTTATTTGCACTTTGTAGAGGAAGAGCAGCTGCTGCGGTATATATAGTTTTTGTTGCGAAATAGCGCACCAAGCTTTGAGAGGCTGACTCTGCGATGTTAGCAACGTGGTCATGCCAGGACATATTGCTTTTTACCACATGTTTTCCCTTAAGTAATAAAAAAATCTAATTTTATGCAAATTCACTTACACGAATGGTAGAACATATTATGCATTAAAACCCGGACCGTTCAACTATCGATTTTTGTCAGAAAAAATTAGGCGCGTTCAGCGCGGATGACGTGGAAGAGGCGAAAATAAAAGATAGATATTCAATGCTTGCTTTCAATTGTGGACAAGTCTCTCTACTTTCGATCGTCTTGTCGTATCACACAGTTTATAACGTTTGCCTTGCCGTATCACTCATTTTATAAAGTTTTCGTAACGCATTCACCAGCTTACTGTCCATGTAGAAGGCGCCTAAAAAATTCACTTCAAAATTATTTTAGTTTCTATCTGTATTAAATCAGCATCGGTAATATTTACAACAATTTCCAGAGAGATGCAGTTGCCTGGTTTGGGTTAGCTTGGGTTAGTTCACACAAATGTCTACGTGGTATGTACAACTTTTGAGTAGTTTTACACTTTTAAACTCAGCTTTACATTGCTTTGCACATCTTTTACGCTGCCTTAGCCCAGTTATAAACAAGAATTGCACTGCTCGACACAACTTTACACCAGTTACTTCATTGTCTTACATTGATTTACTCTAGTTTTTATTGTCATATGTTGCTAATACTTATCACTATCGATTTAGAATAAGTTTACACAGCGTCTGTATTACTAAAATGGCTTTGCATTAATATTCTATTTTACTCTGCCTTCAACAACTTTTATACTGCTTTGCACTATTCTGGATTGGTTTCACACTACTCCACTGAGCTTTATTTGCATATATAGACTTATTATTACAGGAATTGATGTCAAAATATTTCTAAAGTAATTTTAACTAACCCAAACTAAAACATCAAGGCAAATAATAATCAAGCACTGAGGTTCCATCTAGGTTCGGTCATTGTTTTTATTTTTTTTTTTCAAATCTATCTGGAAACAGTTCTGCGGACTCCACTGGTACTAATAACAGAGCGAGATCTTTATGGAGTAACGTCGATTCCCATGGATATTATATAGAAATTATGGTGTTTTTTGCTTCAGTTTTTTAACGCCACTCATAAAATTGCTCGCACGAAGACAATATGGGATCTCATTCACGCAGACCTAATGTCGGCTTTTGCACGAACGGCACACATTCGTTACTGCGCGAAACTCAAAGATTTAAGATTTTCCTTAAATAGTCCAGACAGTTTGTCCTTTTTTTTCATTCATTAAATAAATAGTCTCGCAATGTAGGTATGTAATTAATGCAAACTGCAGTTTGAATATATTAATGCTGTAATCTGCACAATGGATTTTTTTCTCGCTCTATTGCAAACTGATATGTTGCAGAGCAAGAGTAATGAAAAATAGAGTATGTATGACTGTACATTTAAACTCTAGTAAACGCTGTACATGGCGGTGCAACAATGTGCATTGGGTGTGTAAAATAGGATAGGACTCTCTCAAATTAGTGCAAAAAGAGTATACGTGCTGCAAAGCAATTCAAACCCCGTGTAAATAGATTTACGTACAATATATATAATATTTAATGCAAAGGTGTCTTGAGTAATGCAAATACTGTGTAAACTTGTTTTAGAACCAAAGAGATGTACAAAATTAGACTAAATGAGTAAAAAAGTGTAGAAAATAGAAATAACTATAGACGCATGATGCAGCTAACTAAAATGACTGTAGGGGCAGTATACAGCATACATTGCGTAAAACAGTAAAAGCTGAATATAACCGGTACAAAGTTAGGGTAGACAGGACAGTAGCAACTGTATGAAAGAGTGTAAAGCAATTGCTGAATAACACTGGATAAATAAACGTAAAATCTGTGTAGGAACTATGCACAACGCAGTGTTAAGGATAACTGTTGTGTAAATCTGTGGAGAAGAAGAATACAGAGGTAAGCAAATTAAAAAGTGTCTCTAGCAGATTTAAAACTACAGAAAGTAGTATAAAGTAATGTTAAAACATAGCCTATAGCAATGTAAAGCGAAATAAAGCACTGTAAAGCGGTGTAAAATCAGTTTAGGAGCAGTACACAGACATGTAAGGCAGCAAAGAACAATTTTTAATTTGCATAAAATGAGTGTAAAGATGTGTAAAATCCGAAAGCAATAAAAATTTGAAATCAAGCAAAGAAAAGTATAAATTAGTGCAAAGCTGCTCAACACATACAACACTGTATGGATAGGTGTAAAATCAGTGTAAGGACTGTGCATAAACGTATAAAATATGTGAGGCATCAATTTGTATTGCGTGTAATCAATGTAGGACTTTGTTGAGCAGGACAAATGCTGTGTAAACTCATGGTGAAGGAGTACAGCAGTTTTAAAGCTTGAGAAAGAAGCATGAGACAGTGGTAAGACAGCTTAGAGCAACGTAAAGTTAAGTAAAGCAGTGTAAAACTATGCAATTTTAATATAATTATAGTATACAGCCATGTAAAGTAGTATAGAACAATTATTGTAAATTTTACAAAATCAGTGGAAAATGTAGAAAATTCGAAAGCGGTGTAAAATTAGCAATACATCTGTGTAGTATACGTGCTGCAAAGCAATTCAAATCCCGTGTAAATAGATTTACATACCATATATATAATATTTAATACAAATGTGTCTTGAGTAATGCAAATGCTGTGTAAACTTGTTTTAAAACCAAAGAGATGTACAAAATTAGAGTAAATGAGTAAAAAAGTGTAGAAAATAGAAATAACTATAGACGCATGATGCAGCTAACTAAAATAACTGTAGGGGCAGTATACAGCATAAATCGCATAAAACAGTAAAAGCTGAATATAACCGGTGCAAAGTTAGGGTAGGCAAGACAGTAGAAACGGTATGAAAGAGTGTAAAAGCAATTGCTGTAATTGCGTAAAATCTGTGTAGAAACTATGCACAACACAGTTTTAAGGATAGTTGTTGTGTATATCCGCGGAGAAGAAGAATACAGAGGTAAGCAAATTAAAAAGTGTCTCTAGCAGATTTAAATACAGAAAGTAGTATAAAGTAATGTTAAAACATAAACCTATAGCAATGTAAAGCGAAATAAAGCACTGTAAAGCTATGTAAAATCAGTGTAGGAGCAGTACACAGACATGTAAGGCAGCAAAGAACAATTTTAATTTGTATAAAATTAGTGTAAAGATGTGTAAAATCCGAGAGCAATACAAATTAGAAATCAAGCGATGTAAAGTCTAAATTAGTGCAAAGCTACGCAAATGCTGTATAACACTGAATCGATAGGTATAAAAATCAGTGTAAGGTCTGTGCATAAACGTATAAAATAAGTGAAACATCAATTTGTATTGCGTATAATCAATGTAGAACTTTGTTGAGCAGGACAAATGCTGTGTAAACTCGTGGTGAAGGAGTACTGCAGTTTTAAAGCTTGAGAAAGGAGCATGAGACAGTGTTAAAACAGCTTAGAGTAATGTAAAGTTTAGTAAAGCACTGTAAAACTATGTAATTTTAATATAATTATAGTATACAGCCATGTAAAGTGGTATAGAACAATTGTAAATTTTATAAAATCAGTGGAAAGAGTGGAAAATTCGAGAGCAGTGTAAAATTAGCAATACATCTGTGTAAAACCGGGCAGTACTATTAACCCTGTGCGAAGGCAGCATAAAATATTAGATCAGTACAAAGGCAGAGTAAAGCAAAGTAGAGCCAAAATTGGAAGTGTAAAACTGTATAAATGCTGTGTAACACTAGATAAATAGGTGTAAAACCAGTGTAAGGACTAGGTACAACCGTGTGAAGCATCAATTAGTGTAGAGCTGTGCTAAACAGGAAAAATGTGGTGTAAATCAGTGGTAGAGCAGTACAAAAGGGCAAATTTACAAAAGTTTCTAGCGGTTTTAAAGCCATAAAAAGTGTCATAAAACAGTCTTAAATACAGCTTATAGCAATGTAAAGCGAAATAAAGCACTGTAATTCTATGTATCATCAGTGTAATAGCGGTATACAGTCAAGTAAAGCGGTATAGGACAATTGTAAGTTTATACAAAATTAGTGTAAAATGTGTAACGAAGCAAATATCTGTATAAAATTGCTTCACGGCGATGTAGAGCCGTACAAAGTCTGAGTTTATGTTTAATATTTGTAAGCAAAAAACCAAATGCCATAAAACACATAGTGATTTTACTTCCTTTGTTTTTCTATAAGGTTTTACACTGCTCAATAGAGCAGTATAACAGCCATATAGAACAATATAGACCCAGTGTAATGTATAACTAAAATAATTATAAGAGGAGTATACAGTCGGGTTAAGCAGTGAATGATGATTATATGAACTAATGATAAACAGAGCAGCCCTGCTCAAACACGTCGTAAAATATTAGATCAAAATTAAAACGTTGCATATCAAAATTAGGGGTGCAAATTAGTGCAAATTTTGTGTAACGTTGGATAATTAGGTGTAGATTCAGTGCACAAAAATTATCTACGACTGTATAAAAGAGTGCAACATCAATTTAAAGTTGTGTATAATCAGTGGATAGCTATGTTGAGCAGGTCAAATATTGTGAAAATTCGTCGTGAAGCAGTACAGAAGAGAACGAAAGAAAAAGGGTTTCTAGCAGGTTTAAAATGAGAGAAGGAACAATGTTAAAACAGCCCGGAGAATTGTAAAGATAATTAAAACACTGTAAAAATGTGTAATTTCAATGAAATTGAAGTATGCAGGCATATAAAGAAGTATAAAACAATTGAAAATTTATATAAAATCAGTGTAAAAATGTGTAAAATCCGAGAGAAGTGTAAATTAGCAATACATCTGTGTAAAACCGGGTAGTACCATAAATCCTGCGCGAAGGCAGTGTAAAAGATTAGATCAGTTCTAAACAGAGTACAACAAAGTCAATCCTAAATTAGTAGTGTAAAATTGTGAAAATGCTGTATAACACTGTATAAATAGGTGTAAAATCAGTGTAGGAATTGTACATAAAAGTGTAAAACATGTGAAACATCAATTTCCCTTGCGTAAAATCGGTGTATAGCTTTATTGTGCAGGACAAATGTTGCATAAAGCCGTGGTGACGGAGTACAGCAGTTTTAAAGATAGATAAAGGAGCATGAAACAGTATTAAAACAGCTTAGAGCAATGTAAAATTAAGTAAAGCATTGCAAAACTATATAATTTTAATGTACTTATAGTATACAGCTATATAAAGTTGTATAGAACAACTGTAAACTTGTATAAAATCAGAGCAAAATGTGTAAAATCCGAGAGCAGTGTAAATTAGCAATAAATCAGTGTAAAACCGGGCACACTGCGTAAAAGAATAGTTCAGCACAAATCAAAATAAAAGCCGAAAATACGAGTGTAAAACCGTGTAAATGCTGTAGAACACTGGATAAATAGGTGTAAAACTAATGTAAGGACTGCAATCGAGTAAAGCAGTAAAGCACCAATTGGTGTAGAGAAGGGTTACGCCGGAAAATCGCTATGTAAATCAATGATAGAGCAATACAAATGTAAGAAAAAGCGTCAATAGTTTGTTACGGTAATTTTAACAATTCCGTAACATCAGATTTTTCCGAGTTTGCTTGTATTTATTTTTGGTTTGAAATAATAACTTTTCATCTTCAACCTATTTTGAATTACTGTCTGAACCGACCTGGTAGCAACAGTATGGAAAATTCCACATTAAATAGTACGAAAATATTAATAAATGAATTTTTATGTTGCCCATCGAGTTCATTTAAAACTAATTTTTGTCTCTTAAATATATCAGTCGATAATAACTATCTAGTTAATGTAAAATTAAAATTAATATTATGGGTTAAATCTACGTAAATACAGCAGTAGAATATATTATTTAAAATTGATAAATAATTTCAAATATGCAGTTCAGATTTTATGATTAAAGATCGGTCGCTTCGTACTTCGTACGGTGGAAAAAATTGAAATATTTGTGACGACTGCGTGTCAGTGTAATTTTTTTCGAGATATGATTCTGGTGGAAGGTAAGACTCGATTTTAAAATCTGTCTTGAACCGGGTACCAGTGTGAGAGGTTGTGAGAAGGTAGGGCTTGATTTATTTTATTGTTATTTTTTTTTTTGCGATATCTGATCTTATTTCTAGTTTCCTATATCGTAAAGTCTGTAAGCAGAATAAAGCTGCTAAGCTTGTGAATTTCTGGTACTATCGTTTCGCATACCACATTGTCTTTTGCCGTGCGTATGTTTGTGCCTGTAGGGCAACTAAGGAATCGATCAAATTGGCCTATAGGGCTCATATTTAGGTTCTAGTTAGAGGTGGCAATTTTTAGAAATTAATAACTAAAACTGTCGATACTGTAGGATACTCAGTCTAATTTTCTCTAGTACCGTTATCGGTTGGATTCAAGCATAGTTAGTTATCATTCAACCTATGTAAATATTTTATCGTCACGTCAGATATTTAAAGAGCGCCTTCTCAAGCCTTCTCGACCGTGGTGGGTATAAGATCTTAATAACTTTTTTTTTAATTTATTTCGATTAAAATTTGTCATTACCTTTATCTTTGAATTAAACTGATTTTTGAGTTGAAAAGTAGCTTTCAGGCAATGATTAAATTCTGATTACCTGTTTAAATTTAGTGATTTCATTTTTGTTCTTACCTGATTACTGTAATTGTTTTTTTATTGAAATATTGTTCATTACAATATTTCTCAGCTTAAATAGCTATTCATTTTATGTATTATCTGTAATCTGTTCACTGTTTGATTTAAAAACATTGTAACAAGCAAATTTTGGAGAGGCGACGTGCGACGTTCAAATAGGCGAGGACGTGACAACCCTGGAAATCGAATGGCGCAGCAGTAGAATCGAATCGGTGTTATATAATGCGGACTATATAGATAGATTTAAAATAAGGCGTAGATATAGTTATTGTACGATAGCAGAGTCGACTCATGGCGTTATGTAATTATGATAACTGTACTGGCGAAGGTGTATTGGCGAAATAAAACGTGTTACTAAAAAGTATTGTTTACAACATAATTATTGTCTACAGTCTAAACAATTCTGTGAAAATTGGCGGAGGCATATTTAATTAAATTAAATTAAATTTCTCCTTCAGCGTGTTTTGGCATTTTTCAGCATTGTTAATTGAGAAGAATTATTTCTAGTTCTCTCCTGTCAATTTCTGTATTAAAAACCTAAGCTAAGGCAAGCGACGCTCTCCGCCATATTGAAACAGGGTTGTTACAACATTCTTGGTGAACTCTTTAACTGCCTTGTACTGTTTTTTTTTTCATGCTACTGAGTCCACACGCACTCGGCCTACCAGGACAGTTTCCAGTGACGTCACAGGAGAGCTCCGAGGCACTACAGCAATTTCCAGGAACCCTCTCCAGGAAGCTCGGAGGAAGCATAAGGTGATTAAGGGGCAGTTATCACCAGGAAGGTTCAGCAGAATTAACACTTATTTTTGTTAGAAGGAAATAGAATAAAAATTGTTTTTTTGAAATTTCTAATCTTTTATTTTGCGCTTTAAACCACTGTAGCACTCAGAAATTAAAATAATTAAAATAAGCATGCTCCTTACCCATACACCCTGAGTATCTTTCAGTTTATCTTTTTAGTAAATTAAAGTAATAATTTAAAGAAAAGTGCATTTATAGTTTATAGTAACAAACTGGCTTTTTATTTGAATTATAGTAATTATAATGAGGCAATTGAAATTATATTTTAACAAATCAAAGTTTATCTTAACTAATTAACTTATCTTGTAACAAATTAACTAATTGCATTTTATTGTAACAAATTGCCATATTTTGTAAGAAGTTTCGAGCTTTGGTAAAGCTATAAAAACTGGAATCAAACAGTGTTAAATACAGCCAATAGCAATGTAAAGCAAAGTAAAGTAGGGCAAAGCTATGTATTAAAATTATTGTAAAAATACATAATAAAGCAAAAAGGCTGTACAAAATTACTTTACGGCGATATAGAGCTGTGCAAAGCCTGAGTCTGTGTTTACTATTTGTAAGCAAAAAACTAAATACCAACAAACATACAGTGATTTCATTTTCCTTGGTTTCCCTGCTTGGTTATTCATACAAGATCTTCCAATGAGGACGGGACAGGTGCCTTTTTTAACTTTCCTTGTATTTTTGAAAAATTCCAAAATAATCAATCGATGTATTTTTTCTGTAGAATTCGGAAACGTCACCAAAGAACATTTGAATCAAAAACATAAAATGATGGATAAAGTGCTTTTTAAATAAAACATAGACTTTTTAATTCTTGGAAAAAATTGATATTTTTTTAACATTTATTATTGCGATAGTTGCTTTTATTATACTTTAATCCGTTATCAAATATAATTGTAGTTTAACCTATTCAAAGTCAAGAAAAATTGATAATTTTATTCTTGTCGAAATGAAATACTCCTTAGAGGAGAGATTGCAGATTGTTAGTATGTTCTACAAATGTCAAGAAATGGAGGAAGATTTTTTTGCAAATTTTCATAGAAATATGTCCGTCAACCCATTTCTAAGGATAAAAAACCTATTTGAAGTAAATAAAACTTAAACCACTTATAATTTAAGTGTTCAATGTGACCTTCGTTGTTCTCGAAACAAGATCGATAACAACTTTGTAGCCTTTCTAAACTTGCTGTTCAAATGTGATTTTCCTGATTAAGGCAATTTATTTCATTAATAATCTGCAACATGTTTTTCTTATTGAAGTTAACAGTAAAGATTTTTAATTAAAAAACAAACCTAGCACCGGTGAGTCGTGTTTCCAAAGCCCGGCTCCGGTAGTGAAGTCGTTGAGCGCCACCAGTTTTACCCAACTAAACTGAAAAAGCTCCGCGGGTGTTGTACGGGGTTGCTAGGGACGCTTATTAAACAAAGAAACTCAATCTTAAACTTAATCAAGAAAACACAATCTAAAATTTAAGGAACAATCTATTTGCTACTAAGTTCTTAAAAAAAACACAGGAACAATCCTACAGTAAAATTTGCAAGTTAAAGACAAAGGAATGTCAAATGACTATTAAAATAATTGATAAATATAGTACAATATGGAGATTGTACGGAGACCAATTCTGTTGCTAACTTGGTACTGTATGCCTTACAACTAAATGCTATAAACATTAAAATCCGAAGTAATCACTTTGATTTTACCTAAGCTTATTACATATATGCGTGCGTGCGCTAACAGCTGCACCAATCGTAAATGTAGCAATAATAGTAGGTAGTTATAAATGGCCAATATAATTATATCAATCGACCAGATAAACAAATGAATAAATGAAGAATAAAATTAATGAGAGCTATCTTAGGGCTTGGCGGTCAATGCTTGATTTATATTTAAAAAAATAAGAGCGATTATATCAATCGGTAGAAAAATAAATCGTTAAATTAGACAAAAAACTGTAGCAATAATTACCTCGCTCATGTGTGAGGGTTGCTGGAGATTCGACGGTCTCGGTTTTGATAAGATGAGCTCAAAGGCCTTTGGAAATAACGGAAAAGGCCTTTAGCATCATGGCGTCAACGTGCTTCACAAACAAAAGGAAAAAAAATAATTCCAGAGAAAATGCTTACCTAGTGCAGTAGTTAAATCCCGATAAATCGACCGTGTCAAAACACAACAGAAACCAACACAATATCCCCAAAGAAGGGTAGTTTAAAATTACAATACTAAATGTTGACTCACTATGACTTTACTAAAGCAAAACTTCTTTTCGTCTCGAAGGGTATTTCTAGAAGAACTCTCTATTCGTTTCAGTCAATTTGCCTTTTCCCTACCACGAGATTAGCAAAAAATAACGTCGAATCAAGAAGAAAAAATTGTAGGGCGGAGAAAATGCATAACGAATCTACCGATTCGATACGAGGAATAATTCTAAGATACTAAACGACTTAGTTCTCATTTATTATGGTTGTAAAACGACGGCGGGAGCCACAATTAATGAGCTGAAATTAAATTGTTCAAGAAATACAAGAGAATATTCCCCAACAAAACGATAAACTTTTAAAAATCTAAATCGACAGCAGCAATTATGGGAAATAGTCCATTCCTACTACCCAGTGCTGCCAACAGTACCAACCGAATATGGCGAACATTGCAGCATGCCGCGTGGAAAAATAAAAGAGAGGTCCCAAAAAGTTTTATCAGAAGTTCTCAAAAGTTATGAAATATTTAAACCGAAAATAAAATATGAATTTTACGGAGCTAATGAAGCTTAAAAGCAGGTTTAATTAACACAATTCTTTAAAATATAGAACGGTTTGCTGGCCGTTCTACGCTAACGTAATATAAATTAAGCAAAGTTATACTAATATTATCATAAAAGCATAAAAGCTAATACAAATATATCGTTAACCTAATTTACATTAATAAATGCGGCAACCCTCAGCTTATTGACAGCAAATCGAATCAATAAATTTAGAATTGATTAACCGAAGAGTATTGACCTCTCCTCAATAATTCTTACCGCAATATACAGCATTTTTTTGCTAAATGCAGCATATAAAATGGAATTTAAAAATATTTCACACTGGTCAAAATGGACTGTTACAACTCTTTTGCATGACCTCTTCAATAATTTGACTTCGGTATTTGTAAATCGTGTTCTTTAACTGGCCCGAAAAAAATGTGTCTAAAACTGAAAAGTCGGGGCTATTGGGTGGCCTAGGATTCACCCAATCCAGTTATTATAGTGAGCAACATCACGCACAATATGCGGAGGTGCTCCATCATGTTGCCCAATTAAATTTTGATTTTCTGCCACTGGTAAATTGTCCAAAAAGTTATTAGTTTCGTTTTCTAAAAGCTCAGAGTATCTTTGTCCATTTAATAAAATATTGGACTCAAAATTTTATGTATTAAAATCTGCATGGGACTAAAAACTCTGCATTTAGCAAAAACACATAATAGATTGCGATTTCCAAAGATAGCATAGAGTGCTTTATTTACCAGTGGTTGGAGAGACTTGTCACTAGAAACTATAAAAAAGGTTTTTCGCAAAGCCGAAATTATGCCATTCAACAAAAAACGATATAACAACTATATGATCCACAAGCTTTAAGTAGGTATGAAGCATCTCGAACTGAAACAGAACTGGACCTATAGTACTGCAAAGAAACAATTTTGTTAGATACCATAAAACAGCAATCCCTTAATGATAATTCTTCTAAAAAAAAGATTGTTGCAGGGGCAGAAGTAGTCACCTCTATTAACGTGTTAGAAAAATTGAAAGAGCTTGAAAAGATAAAAAAATGCCAAAATTAAGAAGCCAAAAGAATCGAAACCACGGAAAGCATTTAAAAAATAAGAGACAGAAACAGATTTCTTGAAAGAACTCCAATGAAGGTGATACAAGTGAAGATTTAATAGAACCAAAATATGCAGATATCGACGAAAATTAAGATTTTAGATCGACTACCAGACGAAATTTAATTTAATTTTTTTTTACTTATTTATTTCCATTGGCATGTTTACATATGTTGGAATTGTCAAATACAAAGTAAAAAAAATACATTGAAAACAAAAGATACAAAAGATAAAAACTAAAACACTACAACTAAGCAAAAGTCGATAAATTAATGAAAAGGGCGTGGACAAAATTCAGTCAATGAGTAAAAGGGGTTCTCAGCTAATATGGTCTTAAGTTTCCCCTTATAGAGGAGGAGAGTCGGAATATCCTTAATATTTAAAGGTAAGTGATTATACATTTTAAGGGAAGAGATCCCAGGTCCCTCCTGCACCTGGGTTAATCGAGCACCAGGAATAAAAAGCCTGTTAGCATTTCTTGTTGTGTAACGATTAGAAACCCCACACTTCATTAAGATGATTAAATACATAACAAGCAAATACAAAAATGTATAAACCAATAATGGTGAGAATAGGCTCATTTTCAATTTTTCAAAAATAATTTTGTTCAAAAGACCTTGACATTTTAAGTTGATATACCAAAAATCAGATCAATCTAAATCGGTGAAAATAAATAAGAAAGTGCCGCTGGAACATTGTAAAGGCGTGACGTCATAAGATATGAAGGTCGCGTTGGGATATATATTTATCTATGATAGGGACAGAAACGTCAGCATTCTCGAGGCGCGGTGGCGCGGGCCGCGGCCTGATAATGCTATTTTTTATGTATTTAAGACGATAGTACCTTATGCCGGCAGCTTTCAGGGTTCCCGTAAACTCACAATAGCTCACCAGGCCGCCCGCCCCTCGTGACAATAGGCGGCGGTGGTGTCACCTTCGCTTTCAACGGAGTCTTCGGCTTGTGGATGACTCTCCGGGTTCTCGTTCTGGGCTTCGGATACTCGTACGTAGTATCGGAGTCTGTATTTCTGTCCTGGTCGCTCAGGGGTTGAAACCTATTGCTTGTTTCTGTGCTAGGCTCTCCGCTGACGTCCAGGTAGACTTTCCTGATATTGCGCTTAAAGTCTTATCGGCACTTTAAACTGCGAATCAGTTGGTTTTGTTGAAATTTGCTTGGTTTCCATGGGGGCGGGGGGAGGCGTGGCCTTCTCCGGTAAGGTGGGTGGAGCCAAGTCAACGATTACGGCAGCTCAGTGTTCAATTTTTTTTTGCCGGATGGCACGGCTTAGAGGTCGGCTGGACGACATCTCCGGGTGGCATGATCGGCAAGGTAACCTGGAGGTCACCGGAGTCGTGCGTTTGGTCACGTACAGCTGCTCCTGTAGCGATTGGTTTCGGGTTATCGTCGACTTTCTTTTTCTCGGCGTAGGTAGGCGAGGTATCACTTTTATTCAGGCTAAAGCCGGGGATCTGTCCCCGAATATTAGAAAACTTGAGATCCTTATGCTTCTACTTGAATTTGACTTGAAATTCAAGCAAGCATATGGGAAATTACTAAACGCGAGTTTAAAACACGTAAGTTACGGTTGTCGCTCGCGTGGGGGCTCGATACTCAGGAGACCCCTCGAATGCTGGCACTCTCTCACTTCGTTGAAAGCAAGCCATTTCTCTTTCCTTAGGTGGTTTTCAGGAGAATTAAAGAGTCTTATAATTACAAAGAAAGTAGTTAGAAGAACAGGCTCTCTCGAAGATTATACCATTTTTTCTGATCTTCGTGATCAGTGTAAAACCTTGCATGACCTGTGCTATAATCAGTATATTGAGAGGGTTGATGCTAACTTAATTTCGGATCCAGGTCAGTTCTGGAAGCACTTAAATAGTATTAGCAGCAATGGCTACCCAAGATCAATGTTTTTGGGCGAAACAAGGGAAGACACGGTGGAGGGAATTGTAGATCTGTTTGCTAAGAATTTTTCTAAAATTTACACAGATGAAAATTACAATGAACCACCTACTTATACTTTTTCGGAATTAGTAATATGAAGGCTACTTGCTCATACGGGCCGGATGGTGTACCTTCCGTCTTGTTGAAGGCGTGTGTACTCTGAGTAAACCTCTGCTTCATTTATTCTCTTTATCACTACGAACGGTTGTTTTTCCAGATTACTGGAAAATAAGCTTTATCACTCCAGTATTTAAAGCTGTCAATCGAGCTGATGTACAAAATTACCGTGGAGTGTCGATAAGTTCAGCCATTCCGAGACTTTTTGATTCCTTAGTATGCAATGTACTTGCTTCAGCTTGCAAACATCTTATTATACCTGAACAGCACGTGTTTAATGAGGGTGGATCCAAGACCACTAACCTATTGGTTTTCGAGAATTACTTGCTGAACGCCTTGGAGAACCGACTTCAAGTTGACAGTATTTACATTGACTTTTCCAGGGCGTTCGACAAGGTTAGCCATAAACTGTTGGTAGCGAAGCTTGGAGCTCTGGGCATTGGTGATGTCTTGGTTGATTGGTTTGCAAGCTTTCTGAATTGTATTCTCAGTATGTTCGTATTAACAACATTGTGTCGGTTGTAATAAGGGTAGCATCGGGGGTGCCGCAGGGCTCTCACTATGCACCTTTATTGTTTAATTTATTTATAAATGATATTGGTAGTGCGATTGTCAATTCGAAATTTGTATTATTCGCTGAAGATTTAAAGTTGTTTGGAAGGGTTTCGGAACCATCGGACTGCATGTTAATACAAAGTGATCTGGATAGACTGAGCGGTTGGTGCCAAGACAATGGACTTCAGTTGAACATTGATAAGTGTTTCTATATATCTTTTTCACGGAAAACAGCGCTTATAAGAAGTATTTATATATTGGGTGATCGAGCACTGATTGTTAAAAGTTCAATAAGGGATCTCGGCGTGATTCTGGACTCCAAGCTTAACTTTCATGAGCACTACAATATGATAGTTAATAACGCTACACGTATGCTTGGTCTTGTGACGCGAAACAGCGCGGATTTGTCTATGAATGCTCTTAAATTATTGTATTGCTCCCTCGTCCGATCTCTCTTGGTATGGTCTCCATATCATCAGTTGCATATAGCCGCTCTGGAGCTTATTCAGAGCAGGTTTTTGCGTGCTGTTGGGTGGCGTTTTAAAATTGTTGTTCATACCGCTGCACATAACCCATATTATATTAATTATGGGCCTGTGTTAGATCGCCTTGCGATTCATACATTGGAGTCCAGGAGAGCGCAGTCTTCCATTTGCTTTCTCTATAAGTTGTTGGTGGGAAGTATTAATAATTGTGAGCGTTTGCTAGATTCAATTAACTTTCCGACCATTCGTCGAAGTAGAAATAATGATCTTTTCTACGTTCCTACCAACAGCACAAATTACGCCATGCATAACCCTCTCACCCTTATGTGTAAATTGTACAATAAATATTATCTCGATCCATTTAGATTTAAATTTTACCAGTTCAAGAAACATATTTTTAGAATTCTGGAACTAGTATAGGGTTATTTGTGTATTGTGATATTGCTTCAGCCATATTATTAAGTATATATATTTTATTAATGTTGTAAAAACTGCAAAAATGGAGTTTCCGTAAATAAATAAATAAAAGATGAAGCCAATGTAACGGACGAATAAATAGTAAAGTGATTAGAGCTTGCATCCGAAGGAAGAGGTCATCTTCTTTTTTAAAATATATACATTTTCATTTGTGTTTTTATCACTGGGTTTGATGTTTTTGGTGAGAGAGTGGCCTTGAAGGCCACGACACTTAGACCCCAATTTTGGTCGCATTTGCCCACTTGACCTTAAGTCAAAAGTTTATTATAGAATAGATAGAATTGCGAGTTTGTAGTAGTATAGAATGCCGGGCAAATGTCTCAGCAGGTTGTGACGTCGATAAGTCGTGTTTCAGGCCTAAATTGCGCAGGTTACGTCCTGGTATACTAGGAACATCCTAGCCATGCTGATTAATACAACTATTACGTAAATGTACGTATTAGTGAGGAGAAAACGAAGACGTTATGCGCTCGACCGCTATATAATTAAAAATTACGTGTAACCGCAATAACTCTTCTTCTAGCAAGTGTTTCGATTTAAAACGTTGGCATTTATTTGATTTGATTTTCTCACGTTCTCAATGTGTATGCACGCAAGTTCATTGTGTTATAATGGTGAGCGCGGTGATCAGTGATTTGCCACTATTAGCGCCTTTATTATAACCCGCTTTATGCATGTCTTATTCCTAATTTTGACACGCAACACCTTTAATAATAGCTCTTTGTCGCTATTATATGGGTGCAAAAATGTTTAACACACTGTAACGTTAATGTATTTACTTAGAGGCATTTAGGCATGATGATAACTGCGGCACGGAAGGTCATTTATCTAAGGACTGTAGTGTCCTCTGTGTAGCCCTCTGTGTGAAGAAGAACACAAACCACACTCCGGAAAATGTAATAGTTTTCGGAGGGCGCATAGTATCACCAAAAAAGTTCGTCTAAGACAATTTAGTAAAACAAGTAACAGCAACTAATGGATATCACAGTTTTACAAATTAACACAAATCGTAGTATACCAGTGCATGACGTGGCTACCTTGGTAGCCATACAAAAGGGCTGTGACATTATATATATCAGCGAACCTAACATTAAAAAGTGTGACACTACAAATAGAAACTGTTACAAAACCTCTACCAAAGATGCCCTAATCATAAATGTAAATAAATCATTGTCTGTTCTGAATGTGTTTAGGGGAAGTTGCTATGCGTGTTTACAATATAAAAGGATTTTTGTCATGTCGGTATATATCTCACCAAACAGGTCCTTCCAAATATTTCAAGGCTGCCTAAAAGAAATCTAATCCTTAGCCAATCTTCCAAGAAAATGCCGTTTCTAATCACAGGGGACTTCAATTCCAAAAACCAAACTTGGGGAGGACATGTGACCGATCGCAGAGGCTGTGTGTTCTAAATAACGGACTGGCACCAGCATTCGTCGGTCACGCTGGGAAATCTTACATAGACCTTACTATGGTTAGCGATTGTATTCAAAACCGATCCCTTAAACGGACCATCCTGGAGGACCCCGATGTAACGGGGCATAAATTTATTCTTACAAAGACAGCAAATGTGAAGTATACGACCAGCAAAAAAAAACAAGGTATGGAGAAACCAATAAAGAGTCACTAACTAGAGTTTTTAAGGAAAAATCCCAAAATGCTACTATGGTTGTTTCCGATATAGGCGCCCTACTGCGAAGTGCTTATTATGAATGTACACCGAGAGTTCTCTGTAATGAAAACTTTCAATTGCCCTTTTGGTGGAACGAGCAGATCCAAGCTGCCATCCTTGATGTCAAGCATAAGAGGCGGCAATTCCAAATGATTACTGGAGACCCTGTCGAGCGTGAAGAAAAACATATGGACTACAAAACAGCTAAAAGCAAAGTAAAAAGCTTAATCAAGGGGTCCAAAAGGCAAGCCTGGAAACAACTGTGTGATGATTTGGAGAGCGATGTCTTTGGACAAGGTTATAGGATCGCCAGGTCACAATTACAAAATTTTCCTCCACGGATAGAAATGACAAGTGAGGACGGACTAAATATCTTCAAAGAACTATTTACTTACCAAAAACCAAATGAAACTTATCCAGGCAGGGAAGCGACTGTTATGGGAGAATGCGATATGTTTACTATAGAAGAAGTCACTGAAGCCTGTCTTAAAATTAAACCTAAAAAGGCACCTGGTCCCGACAATATACCATCAGTAGTTGTCAAAAGTGTGATCCAAACGCCAAATCGCTTTTTTTAGAAAGTTCTATAACTCCATTCTATTATCCATGAGCTTCCCGCAGGAATGGAAGAAAACAAAATTAACCCTAATTGATGAACCAAAAAAAAATCCACATGATCCTACTAAGTATCGACCAATCTGTTTAATAGATGAGCTCGGCAAAGTTTACGAAAGACTAATAAACACAAGATTGTTAAGAGAGCTACAGGAGAAAGAAAACGGATTCCACCAAAACCAATATGGTTTCTGTAAAGGCCGGTCGACGACGCATGCCTTTAAGGCTATCCAAGAACTGGTTTCAGCTTACAAAGGTCAACATTGCGCTCTGATACTTCTGGGCGTAAAAAAATGCATTTAATACGGCATCCTGGGCCGTAATCATGGAAAAACTACGTAAGGCTGAAATCAGTGTTTACCTTCGGAACATCCTAGATAATTATATGGCTGACAGGATTATCATTTTGGAAAGAGACGCTGAGTATGCTGTCTATGGGGGAGTTCCGCGGGGCTCGGTGCTCGGCCCGTCCCTGTGGAATCTCCAGTACGCTGATGTGATGAGGCTGCCTATGCCGGGCGGTGTATATATAATATGTTATGCGGATGATTTGGCGGTTTTCATAGCTTCAGAGACACCGGGCGGCATGGTCGCTAAGGCAAACTACACCCTTAGCCTTATCTCAACCTGGATGGAAGACCATAAACTCAAGATTGCCCCAGAGAAAACTGAAGCAATCTTGCTTAGTTTCAAAAGAAGAACCGATGAAATAAAGTTTCTGATACAGGATCGGGAAATATCAGCACAAAGGTCCGTCAAATATCTTGGTTTTCATCTAGATAGAAGGCTTAACATGTCAGGACACATCAAAGAAGTACGCTTAAAGGCAGAAAAGTCAATCAAGTCTCTAAAATGTCTCCTACCTAACATTGGCGGACTCTTAGCGCTTAAGCGAAAAATTCTGGCAATGGTATGTCAGAGTATAGTGCTCTACGGAGCTTTGGCTTGGTCTTCAAGGGTTCACTTAGGTGTCAACAAAAGACGTTTGAGTTCAGCGCAGAGAAACATTGCCCTGAGAGTCTGCTCGGCATACTGCACGGTCTCTGGTAGGTCAGCAAACGTTATAGCTGGACTCATACCTGTGCATTTGCTGGCTGAGGAGATGAAAAGGATTTTTGAACTTGAAGTGGCTACCGACTATGAAAAAAAAAATGGAACGCGAGCAAACGATAGAGGCATGGCAGCAGGAATGGACAAGTTGCTTATAATTAACAGTGAATGTTTATATAACATTTGTCAAGTTCAAGTTCAAACTTAGGACAGGGTGATATTTAATTAGTAGGTTTATGCTTTTTAGTAGTTCACACATTCCCCCTCCCCCTTGATCCCCAACGTTTTAACCTGACTTTTTTGCTTTGAAAGAGAGAAAACAGACCTCAATTCGAGAAGACACAGTGCATTGCACCTAATTTTATTATAATTTAATATATATTTCGTCAGTGGACTTGTTCTGGCTTTGATCCACCCATTTGCATTTCATTTTGTAGTCTCCCATGTAGTCGTAAGTTCATGTGTGGTTTGATTCGCTCTTTGTTAGTGGAGACTGCTACTGCTAGTTATGCATTTAACAAAAGAAAAATTGTTTTACAAGTTATATTAACAATGATATAATTCTATCCTATATTTTCTTATTCGTGACGTTTTGTTGTCTTATTAACAAACTCGGAAACCGGACGGATCTCATTGGAAAGGACGCACGCGCGGAAAAGTATTAAGTAAAGACTGAAAATCACTAGAATAGCCTGTTGGAATGTTACATCATGGAATAGAAATAATCCTAGAGAAGAGCAAAAATAGGATAGCTATTTGTGGACTCTCCGAGACAAAACGAAAAGGTCAGGGGATGACAAAGTATGAAAACTACATGTTATTTCACAGCGGGAAACAAAACGAGCCCACTCGGAGTCGGCATTCTCTTACATGAAAAGTACACCGATATAATAGCAAGCGTCGACTACGTGAGCGTCAGAATCCTAAAGGTCACACTTGCCTTTTCCAAAGGTCCAATACACCTCTTAAGCATTTACGCCCCCGACATGTCCAAACCAAGAGAGGAATCAGATAATTTCTATGGAGGGCTACAAAACACCATCGACCAGGTCAACAACAACGGAAAACTGATACTATTTGGAGACTTTAACGCCAGAATCGACTCAGAGGATATCTCTGGAATCAAACAAAGATTTAATCGCAGATTTATTGAATGATTTCTGTGCCAGAAACGAACTGCGAATAAACAACACATATTTTCCTTACAAAGAACAGCATAAATATATGCTCTGTAACACCAGAGGCCAAAAATCAATAATCGATTATATAATAACAAACAGATGTATCATGTCTAATGAAATACTAGATATAAGAGTACTAATCTCTGCTAACACCGGCACAGATCACAACCTAGTTCTGAGAAATTCAACATAGTAGAACACAGTTGGAGCTTAATTAAGAGGTGCATACATGAGGCGGCCAACGAATCAATGGGAAAAAGAAACATAAACTTACACTCCCAAAATAAAACTAAGCCTTGGTTGAACCAGGAAGTGAAAAAGCTGGCAGAAGAAAAAAAGGAAAGCTACTTGCAATATAAAAGTATACTAACAGAAGGAAACTGCAATAACTACAGGGAAATAAGATAGAGAATCAAAGGAGAATACTGGGAGAAATTCACCACAGACGTGGAACGCGATCTTTATGGTGCCCAGAGGAATATATGGAGTATGCTCAAAAATAGAAATAAACCCGTAAACGAATATATCCAAACAAAAAAGGTACCACTGAACGAATGGGAAACATATTTCAGAAACCTATATGACGGCACCGACAACACAGAAGATCAATCACAAGAAATGGACGAAGGAACGGCGGATGAAATAACAACTACGGAAGAGGAAGTTAGGATGAAGATGAAAAACCTGAGAAACAGAAATGCCCCAGGAGTAGATGATATTCCCAATGAACTTATAAAATATGGCGGTAAAGAACTAGCAAAAAAATCAACAGAGCTATTCAACAAAATAATAACCACGTCAAGCATACCAACGGAATGGCACAAAAGCATCACTATACCAATCTTCAATAAAAGACAAAAAACCGACCCAGAGAACTAGAGAGAAATAACCCTGCTCTGTACCATCATGAAACTATTCACCAGTAATGTCAAAAACATCCTTGAATACACCATAGAAAATAAAGATGAACAACAAGGATTCCGGAAGAACAGATCGACAACTGATGCCCTGTTTATTGTACGACAGGTAAAGGAGAAGGCTATTGAATTCAGCTACCCTGCTTACGTTTGTCTTATTAACTTAACAAAGACATTCGACAGAGTACAACAGTTAGATATACTGGACATACTGAAAAAGAAACAAATCTCACCATCAATCATAAACATTATTAGAAATTTAAACACAGGTAACACAACAAGAATAAACGTGAAACATCAAACAACAAAAGACATACCAACACTAACAGGAATAAGACAAGGGAATAGTCTCAGCCAATTCCTTGTTAACCTCATTATGGACGAGATTATACATGAAGTAACAACAATGAACAGGAGATACAGACTGAATAACAAACCAATCAGCATGGTGTGTTATGCGGATGATGCAGTAATAATGGCAGAAACGGAAAACGACCTACGATGCAAAATTGTAATAGACAATAAGATAATGAGTTTCCGTTACTTGGGAGAGGTCACATCAAGTAGCAACAACCCAATAAACCATATCAAATCACAAGCCAAGAACTCAAAGAACTGTATGCGGGGGGGTACATACTAAATGAGGTAAAGGCCAAGAAACTACAGTGGGCGGTTGAAGACGTAAGAAGAATGCCGGATGAAAGAATGGTAAAGCTTGTGTGGGAAACGGCTCCACAAGGAAAACGTCCTATAGGTCGACCTCGGCTTAGATGGAGAGGAACATCGCACAATATATCTAAGAGCCATGAACTTACAAGATGGACTGGAAATTATGCTGGACAGAGAAAGAGGGAAACGTGTGGTGTAGTCGGCGAAAATCCATCAGGGGTTGTAAAGCCAAATATGATGATGATGAAATCTTAAGTCAACAAAGCCTTAGTAATATCGGGTTGTTTGCATATATCGTTGTTGTCACAATTATATGTGCACTGACAGCAAGGTTCGGATTTATAAATACCTCGTAAGACTAGTGCTGACATATAGTATCGAGACCCGAGCTGACACAAATAAGACAAAGAGCATACTAAAACAGCAGAAATGAAAACATTAAGGACCATCGTAGGAAAGACACTTATGAATAGAGTCAGAAGCAGTAATATAAGGACAGCATGCAAGGTAGAGGACAGAGTCAGATGGGGAAGGTAAAAGAAGGAGGATATTGGCGTGACCATGTAGATAGAATGGACTGACACGCATCGCTAAGGACGGAAAACCAGCAGGCCGACGACCATTGGGAAGACCACCTAAAAGATGGAAAGACAGCTGGAACTCTGTCTCACAAGATAATCAACCCGACTAAGGCAGCCTTCGCAGTAAACAGACCTTAAGGTCTTCTGGAAGAATAAGAAGAAGAAGACGAGTCGCATCTCAGATATAACGTTTAGTTTCGGGAGTTTACCAATGGTCGCCTTATTAATTCAGCTTTTACGTTGCAAAAGGCTGTTTGACTTTTGTGTGAAGTGGGCCCTACGAAGCAATGCCGTTTCCTGTTTATTCGGGATGGAATTTTTATTCTGTATTTTCGATTTATTGACGATGGACCTGGTTTACAAAAATATAAACGTTCTATTAACAATAGTGACTTCAGCATAACTAGATTTAAGAACTACAATTTGAGTTTGTGCATTCCAAGAAGTGCATTGACAAAAAACTCCATAGTACATGAGGGGATAAAAATGTATAGAGACTGGTGTAGAACTTCTTACTGGTGCACTGGTAGAGAGAGCGTATTTTGGGATGTGCTGACGAATTTATACGCTCGGTCCCTTCACGCCTAGGGCGTTTTGCTCTAGAACTATCCGGAATCGTAGTTAAAGCGCGTGACCAGATCGAGTTTAAGATATGGAAGCATCGCCTTTTGGCTCGAGATTCTGTTGCTAGGCGGATGTAAGGCGTTGACTATGAAGGGTAGCGTCGTGTAAGAAGTTCATCAGACTGAGAAATTTATTGCTTTCTGTGATTCGATTCTTTCAACGCATGAATTTAAATAACATAAGCTAGTAACACAGTATTAGAGTATTTAAAACGAACGAAAATTCGGTTCGTTACAACAAACATGAATAGAAGTCCTCCTTTGAAATTTAGAAGTCTGAAATTATTCTGCATTTCTAATGACCTTCACAAACAGAAAACAGATTGTCAAGTGTCACAGTGGTATATATCTTCAATACAGAACATCGAGCATGGAGTACTCCAAGAAGAAGTGCTTGATCCTCTGCTCTTTTTGATTTACATCAATGGCCTAGCTTACATCAATATTAATGCATTCGGGCAAAGAACAGTTTTAGTAACCTAGGAAGAGACGATTGGTCGAGATATTCTGACTCTAGAATTATCCGGAATCGTAGTTAAAGCGTGTGCCCAGATCTAGTTCAAGAGATGGAAGCATCTTCTTTTATGGTAATATATGTTCTCTTTGGCTCGAGATTCTGTTGCTAAGCGGATGTAGGGCGTTGGCTGCCCGCCTGGCATATGTAGCGGAAAGTCGTGTAAGAAGTTCATCAACTGAGAAACTTATTGCTTTCTGTGATTCGATTTTTTCAATACATGAATTTAAATAATATAGGCTAGTAACATAGTATTAGAATATTTAAAACAAACGAAAATTCGTTTCATTACACTATAACATTTTCACCCTTCTGCTTTTATTTTTTAATTTTTAAATTGGTTGTTTTGATTTTAATTGAAATTATTTGGATAACTAAAAGTAAGAGCTAAATGTTCTTTGAGTTACCCCGGCGCTGCTCAGATACGTCTTATTGCGGTGGCAATATAGGGGTGTGTGTTCAAATTCTGAAAATTCAATTATGTATGGGCTCCAGATCTAAAGTAGACCGAAATATAAGAAAAGATAAACTAAATTGTCAGATTACATTATTCATAATTACACACTGATGTAAGGAATGTAAACGCAGGAAATAAAAGATATGTATTGCTAACAATTTTTAATAATAATAATCTTTGACTCTCCTGAGTATCCTTCAAATTTACATAAAAATTCCAACTACCAATTAACACTCTGTATAGATAAGATAGAATAAGCAATACTTGACAAGAACTGATCCTAGATTACGATATAATGAGATAGATTATGTATATGAAATTTTGCATACGACCCTATTTAAAAGTAATGATCCGGATAAGCTAAATAGCCCATAAGTTACAATCAGCCCACTAATAAGTCAAGAATATTTCATTATATAATCCCAAATTAATTCTGATCAAAATATTTTCACCAATTAACAATCTGTATAGGTAAGATAAAATAAGCAATACATAACAAGAACTGATCCTGGACTATAATAAGATTGGTAATGTTTATGAAATATTCCATACGACCCTGTTTAAAATTAATGGTCGTCAGTTACAATTGGCCCACTAATAAGTCAAGAATATTTCATAACGTAATCCCAAATTAATTCTAATCAAAATGTTTTCACCAATTAACAATCTGTATAGGTAAGATAAAATAAGCAATACTTAACAAGAACTGACCCTGGACTACGATATAATGAGATATGTAATGTTTATGAAATTTTCCATACGACCCTATTTAAACTTAATGGTCCTGATAAGTTAATAGCCCATAAGTTACAATCAGCCCACTAATAAGTCAAAAATATTTTTCAGAATTGAGCAAAATCAAATCATGTCAAACTTCGAACTTCGATTACCTAAGATATTTAGGAAATCTGTCAAAATCGGGAGATAATTGTAAAATCTATCAGACGTTTCTGAGAGAAATTCAATTTACATTAAATTTAAGGCTTACCCTTGAAAAATGTATATTATCAATGTAAATTCCAAGTCTAAGTACCCTTCGAAAAAAAATAAATATAGCCAAATAATATCACTACTTGTTATGTAATAACTAGAGTAAAGATAATTAAGAAATAATAGTTTACAAAAATGTACAAATGGAAACTTCCAAGATTAATATCGAGTCTGTACAGAGTATTCAATCACTATAATTCATAGTAGGTACTCACTAAAGATAATTATTTTGATTGATCAGATCAAAATTCAAATTACAAAGCATAAAGTTAAAGATATAATTATATTATCTCGTTTTGAGACACGGTAAGATAACTGTACAATAAGATAAATGTACAAGATTATTCTATGATACAGTAAAGATACGGCATATCGATGAAATAGGTTAAAGATACTTAAAGTTAAATTTTGAAATGTTGGTTTTTCTGTTAAAAGAAATCAAATAATAAAACATTTCTAAAAAAGATCACTTATCTTTTTGGGATTCTAGACGAGAATGCCCAGGGCTCCTATGCTCGTTCAGCAGAATGGTTTCATAACCATAGAATCATCCCGACCAATCAACAATTACATTGCTAACCACCAGGCTACGATTTTAGGAAGTCTCCTCATTTGCCCATCCGAACTGAAATTAATCACTCTCCTCGAACCAGTTCAAATTCATGATTCCATTAAAGTAGAATTAAAATTAGAGTAGAGTTAGGTAGCGTTAAGAATAGAGTTCACAGTATAGTTAGGAGTTGAGTTAAGAGCTTGAAATAAAATAAAACGAACATCAGACGTATCAAAATGGCGTCCTCGTGCTGCTAAAAAAACTCGCCATCATTCAAATAATTACCTGTTGGTCGGCTCTCCTTCAGGTGTCGGCTATTCCATACTAGAATGCCATGAAGTCAAAAATTATTGCTATCCAGCCTAGCTGCCATCAATTTCCAGGGAAATTAAAAAACATTTTGACGCCTCCGTCACCGCCTATCACCTTTTAGGCCTGAAGGTCTATTCCAAAAGGGATTCGTGCTTCAGCTACCATCGGTTTTATTCACACAGACTCACACAAACTGATTTCCGCAGGAGGACGCAAAATCAACCTACAATATCCGAGTCGACACGAGGTTAATTCAAATACCGCCAACTAAGTAAACATGAACTCACTTCTTAATTAGAACATTCCGCAAAAAAACTAGATCAAATCTCCTTCACAAGACATTCTGAATTATGTAACTGTCAAAACGAAGCACCTAGTTATGTCACAAATTAAAGAAAAGCTGTAAAATTCATAGATGCACTGCTAGTTGCCTATCTACATCGCCAACTTTTCATATTAAATTCAAGATACCGGCAACCATATTTACTCGATGCCTGCAGTCCAGTAGCGTAGACAAATCAGTTACATTAAAAATAATTCCAGTGGTGTGCTAGATTATATTGAAGTTTGCGAATGTAAGAAAATAAATTAATTGTTTTTGGATATTTAACCGCGAATTGTTACAGAAAATTCAAAATTACTGACATTGGAACGAGCATGTCCAAATGATTGTGACAATACCAAACATGAATAGAAGTCCTCCCTTGAAATTTAGAAGTCTTAAATTCTCCTGCATTTATAATGGCTTAGTGATGACTATTATATCTATTGAATATTCCCGATGTTGCTTCTATCTTTTAATAAAATAAGGTCTTGGTTTTCTCGCCGAACTACAATTTGAGAAACAAATTGGAACCGAAGTTCTTTTTGTGCCGGTGTTAGATGTTGAAGTGGAAGGATACCAAAAGGTTTAAATTTATGAATTTTTAAAGTCCTGGAAAATAATTTAAAATGGCATGGTCTCGAATATTTTTAATTCGTCAATATTTCAAGTGCTGCGAAAACTCTTTCACTGCGGTCAATTTAAAATGACACGCGGGCGCGGAAAGCAGACTTATTCAATTTGATTTTGAATCGTCATGATCGTTTCTCAGCTCGGCACAAATCACAAAGAGTTCGACTTTCTTTTGCGAATCTGTATTAATAAATAATGCAATTTTCCTTAAACAGAAAACGAAAGATTATTCTTTTGATACGCTTCCGTGTTATAAAATAGCTTACTTTAATTTACCTGTAGCAAGACTTGAATAGATTTAACCATAACGGATTTAGCCCATTGACTTAATTTACATGCTCTCTACTAATGTTTAAGCTTTCTATTAGGGCCGTTTCTCATTAAGGGCATATGCATGGGGCGGTACAAATTATGGGACGGTATAAATCCAATTCAGCATTTTTAATGGATTTGATGCAACTTTTTTCGTATTTTAGTATTTGCTCATATCGCGCTTCTTTAATGCACGAAAGCTTGGCTGCTCCAGATTCTTTGGTTTTTCAGTAATAAGTAACTAAGCGGGGACGTGCCGTGTCTAAGTATTCAGATGGCGAGATGAGTTTACACGAATGAACGTCACATCCTAGCGTGACGGCTCAGACATATTCATTACCCAGGAACAAGTGTGCTGAACGCGCTTAAACAAGTAGTCACTTAAAAACTTGCTTAGTAACATTTTTGCCTCAGAAAAGTAATGTTGCGTTAGTTTGGGTTAGTAAAAATGTTGGTTGGTAGAAATGAGGCAGGCAAATGTGAGATTGATTTTTGCCCATTAAGAAATAGCAACCTCCCTCGTCTTTCTCTACTATCTGAAACGAACCAACACTAACCCGAAATAACTAAACATTAGCAATCAGACTTGATTTGACCACATCATACTAACTTAAGCTATCTGCCATAAACCCGAGCTGACGCATCATGAGAAGCCTTTTAAGATCCTTTACACAAAGAGAGCACTTCGTGATGCAATCAATTTGTGGCAAGGGCTCTCGTGGTCGAGGGGTTAGATGGCTGGGTGTTACCTGGACGGCCCGGTTTGAAACCCCGTTGCTTTTTCTTATTATTTTTTAAGATTATGTTTCTAAACAGTTTTTGTTCTTGATTTTGGGTATGTCCTAGGTTAGTTTGGGTTAGCAACTGGTTATTTTCCTTTTCTTGAGCCCCCGTAGCGAGCGATGCGAGAGGAGGACCATGCGGATCGACCAATAGGAGAGGTCGATTTTTTACATAGTGCTCTATTTGTGTAAAGGATCCTAATACGCTCTTGAGAATATAGCAGCCCTAAGCCCTAAAAATCAAGTAGGCATGAACGAGATCATGCCTACTTGATTTTTAGGGCTTTATACTCTACTTTACTAACCCAAATTAACCAACAATAACCAAAATTGACCAAAAATATAATTTACAAGCGTGCGCTTGATTTCTATCAACCCACACTAAGCAACAGTAATCCAAAATAAACACAATAAACCAATCTTTAAAAAAAATCACCAAAAATCACCTAAAGACAAAAAAAAATAGTAAAACTATTTGATTATAATTTGTATTTTAAATTTTTCGCTTCAAAGAATATTTTGTTTGGGTTAGTCCATAATTTATATATGTAGCAAACGTGCGCTTGATTTTTACCAACACACATTAAGCAAATGTAAT